>VXCM01001117.1:0-16579 GCA_014773175.1 Lucifuga dentata
CCCCCCACAGCATTACTGAACCCCTCCATGTTTTACATGCAGAGCAGCAGCATGATCAGACTTTGTAGCATGTTAATCCCAAAGTGATGTGGGAGAAGGCAGACACCAGTTATTGAATAGAATGTTAAAACATATCAGCAAAGGAGTTGGAACACAACAGGAGTACCAGTGCACTAATGCTGGTACCTAACTAATACCCACTAATAATAGACTGGACATGCCTTCTTTAAAAAATCATTTCTTAAGCCATAGTGGCTACATAATATGCTCTTGTTGACAAATTCTTCTTGAAAACTAATTGGTTACATTTATTTTCTATATTTTTTTTGTCATTTCCTGTGCAATAAATTGTAAAATAAAGTGTATTGATGATTTTTTTTAAAATCTGGGGTTGGCCTCAAACTTCTGGCCTGTAGTGTAACACAAACAGCATAAATGCCAGTGTATTTGATTATGATGATGGCAGCGATGATAAGAGTGGCAAATAACAAAATTTGACATTTATTGAAAACATTAAGCTGCGAGAGGAAGGCCACAGGCATCGATAAATCCTGAGCTCAACGCCGGCTGAGATGGACAGGAAGACAGATGGAGACGCAAACACAAAGATAGCCAAGACACGGACAGGCATAGAGAGCAAGCTTTACCCCATAAGACTCCTGAAAGCCAGAAAAGGAAGATGGGAGAGGAAAAAGGAGTAAAAGAGAGAAGACAGAGATAAGAGTCAGCAACAGCTAAAAAACACTGAAGCATTGAGTCTACAGTTCAGCAGCAGCAGGGGGGAAATCAGCGTGACAAGAGACAGAAAGTGATAGAAACAAGTAATACACAGGTGACAAAATGCAGCTGTTGGTAGATTTTCAATATTTTACCTGCAATACAGGCGAGTGTGAAACATTGATGGAGCTTGTTGAAAGGGAATACGTGATCATCACAACGCAGGTATAAGAGCTTCTACACAGGAAATCAAACCTGGTGTGTTCTCAGGAGCAATATGATGGATTTGTACCAAAAAAAAACAAAACAAAACAAAAAAAACACCGAGCTTGTGACACACCAACAGTCAGAAATTGCATTTTTTTTTTTTTTTTTTTTNTTTTTTTTTTTTTTTTTTTTACACATCTGTGTCCCAATACCACACTGTACTGATACTGTAAAACACACAGTGAGTACCAGTCTGCATGCTCTGGAATTATAACAATGAATCAATGTGTTTTCCTGTTTCTAATAAACATCAATGTAACTACAACTTAGGTACTATTCGCACAGTACTAATATTACCCAGGAACTTCATGTAATTTGGAAAAGCTGCATAGTTGCTGCCACCATGATAAAAAAAGTTCACGCAGTTTCTTGTTATAACAAGAAAATGTCCTCATTATAACAGGAAACTGGGCAAATTTTAATAAGATACTTTTGTGTAATAATGACATATTTCCATTATTACACAAACCCAGTGTTTTGGGTTATAATAATGAAATAAGAAATTGTCTCGTTAAAATCAGAAACATTTTGAGTTATATCGAAATTGCCTTGTTAAACTAGAAATGTTTTGTGTCCTAACATGATTATTTGGCCTATAGAGAAAAACAAAAAACAGTTCATGGGTCATCCTTCATGATTCAGGTGTTGTTGGTCTGAGGACAAACCGGCACACATTGGTTTATGTAATAATGAAACCGCTTCTTTTAGAACAAGATATGCTGGTATATTGTTATAACAAGAAAGGTTTCTTGTTAAAACTAAAAAATGTTGGTAATTAGAAATAGCAAGAAAAATAGGTCATTATTACGTTAATGCGTCTTGTTAAAACTGACATATCTGTAACGTAAAATACCACATACTACATATGATATAAGATAATACTGATAACATTAGTCTCCATTTCACTACTTTCTTGTGCATATTTCCCAGATGAAAACTATTGAAGCTGTGGTGGAATATTTAACTACAAGATTTTCGTAGCATTTTCAGTGAAATTTCTGAACACCAAAGAGATGGAGAACACATATTGATGCACTTGGAAATAACACGCTCAGCTTCAACTTCATTCTGGAGACGATCCTTGGGATTTGATCTGTAGATTTGAGTGAAATGCAGAGTTTGTTTGTCTCACAGACAGTGGGGCAATATCTAAATGTCATGAGATGCTCAGGTAATACCAGCACTGTGCGAATAATACTACAGCCAACTTTAAATTTGAACTTTTAAAAGAGAAAGCAAAACTGAATGCAGATGCCCAAATTAAATGTGAATTTGTGACTGTAGCTGTGCTCAGAGTATCTTCAACAAAATAAGATCATTGTCAAAAAAAAAAAAAAAAAAAAAAAGAATTAAGCCGAGAGGACTGCAGAAACATATGCTGGATAAATAACATATTGCTAACAACAAATCTTTAATGGTGTAACTACATGTCACCTCATCCATTGGCACTTAGAGCAGCACAAAGCACGTCTCATCTAATCCTTCCCACTTTACACTTAGTTGCCAAACTGTGATTTACAGCCCGTTAGCAAAATGGGGCACAAGGGACTGATAACAGTTTATGTAACATCAAAAAATGAATTTGACAGTTATGTGTTCAAAAATAACCCCGAGCAGTTTACAGCATGAGAAAAAAGGTTATAATTAGCACCCAGCCTCCTTCATAAAGGAAAAGTTTGACTTACGAGCACGCAAAGGCCACCAGAGCTCCACTGACCACGATGAAATCCAGAATGTTCCACAGGTCACGGAAATACGAGCCAGGGTGGAGGAGCAGACCCAAGTCAATCATCTGGAGGAACATAATAATACTCACAGCATAATGAAGTAAAACAAAATGCCATACAGTATATATTTTTTTAAGAAATTGTTAAAATCTGAAGCTCTATTTGTCTGGGAGGGTTCGAGCGACAAGGAAGAGAATGCTCTGCTGGCTTCTCGCTTGCAAACACATCCTGTTGTATTTATTGAAATGCATGAATAAGCTGCAGGTACAACAATCAAACCCAGGTTGTCTGCGGCAGTGGGCGAGAACTCCACCCCTGTGCAGTGAAATCTGATGCTGCTTAAAGGATCGTACGTGTTTGAGTCCAATATATATGGAATTAGATTTGTGCCACATTTCCAGCGAGCAGTTTCACATTTTGAGCAAAGAAACTAAAATTCTGCATGCACATAATTTAATTTGAGCAAACAAAAATCTATTTTGTGCTCAAAAAAATATTAAAGTGTGCNGCATGCACATAATTTAATTTGAGCAAACAAAAATCTATTTTGTGCTCAAAAAAATATTAAAGTGTGCACTCTGATAACTAAACACACTCGCTCAGAGTGTTGCTGCTGCTCTCTCAACATCTCTATTTTCTGCATGCTCAGGTTTGACATTAGGCTCGCTCAACTCGGCATAGCGTTACTACTCTGCCACAGTTATCAGCCAATCAGAAACACCTGAAGTTGCTAAAGTAGTACATTTTGAGAAGTGGTTGTCAGTAGTGTAACGTATGTATTGGGCTCAAATATGTGCCGGTATGGTCCTTTAAACAAGGTTTGTGATCTATTTACTGTTGCACTGTCTTTGGATTTTCAAATTCATACACCTTCCCAGACAGCACTGAAGTCCTGCCTCCTCTCCTCGCTCACTCCACTTCCACTGGCATCTGTAACTTTGTGGGTTTCCACAATTTGGACATCCAACACAAACTAATGTTCCTTCACAATACGCATCCAAATATTGCTTCATTAAAACCCAGCAGGAGTTTCCTCAGCATTGAAGTTCTGCATCATTTAACATTTTGACAGCTCCCTCACCTTAATCACCATCTCAAAAGTGAAGACTCCTGTAAAAACATAATCCAGATACTTGAGGACCTGAAAAACACAGAATAAGAAGTTGTCAGGCAAGATGTTTGATGCTCGTCAACAGATCCAGTGACAGACAGCTTCGGTTTGAGAGAGTTTGGATTTGGCTCAGTGTGTGTGTGTGTGTGTGTGTGTGTGTGTTTTAGAAATGCATTATGTGTTCCTCCGCCCTGTTAAGAGGCCTCAAGCTTTGCTCTTCTTTGCACATATAGAGTAAACACAAACAAACACACACATACACACATGAGTAAACAACAGGCAAACATCACCCTGGCTCACAACATTACCTCAGGTTCCCTCTGTACCCTCCTGACTAGAATAATAATTAGCTATGCTTGTCTGTCAAAATGCATGAAGTCAAATTAGATGTGTTTGTGTGTGTGTGTGTGTGTGCACATTTCCACCCTTACTTTTGACACATGCCAACTTGCCATGCAGATGCGTAAAGAGTAAAAATGTGTAACCAAAGTGAATATCAACCATACTTTTTACATTTTCTCAAGTCAGAATGATTGAGAGCTGTCCTGCCTCCGCTCTGAGCTCGTTTGTGTTCAGCGAGCATCTGGAAATAAATTATATGATATTATTTCCTGTGTGCCTCATCAGTCTTTCTGAAAAGCTGAATCATGTCCAATTTTTCTGCCCATATTTTAGAATAAATTTGTATCTATTACCTTAATGGACAATAACATTTGAACTTCCTCCTGTCTTAATCAAAATATTGTTAGCTGTGAACAACATATCCCATCAGGTTATTACAGCAAGATGAAATATATTTTTAAATGCTAAAAAAAAAAATAACAGTGCTTTATCTTAGCTTAAATAATAGCTCGGTATCTTAAAATATGAGAAGAAGACCTCGGGAATATATTTCAGCTTTTTAAACACTGTTATTAAAGAAACAGAAATGGGAAATCATTTCTAGCTGCAAGCTGAACATAGACTGACCAGAATTACAACTTGACCAAAATATATATTTATAAAAATTAGATAAGTTGTTGGATGAAGAGAAAACGACGGGGGGGAGTGTATGTCCAAATGAACCATATCAAGTGTAAAGAACCTGACTCTGATTGAACCAGACTAAACCATGTAGGTGTGAAAACACCTAAAATCACAAGGTTTGAATCCTCTGAATTCAGGCATCTAGACTCAGCTTGTCAGGCTCAGCTCTTTGTCACGCTTGGCATAAATACCAGTGGTAGCTGTTGACTGTCAGCCTCAGCTCTACTTAGGATCAGCCAAGCTTTGAGCTGAATGCTAACACTAGCATGCTATGTTAACATTAAGCTGCTAGTTCAGTTCAGGCTGGAAGTAAAGAAGCAGTCACATGGAAATTCTGACCTGCTTGTGGTGTCAGACAAAAGGTTCGAGGATCCGCAAAATTATTAGGATTCTACGGAACCCCTAAAGGGACATGGGAGGAAAAAAAATCTGTCTTCTTCTTTTCCTTTCGGCTTTCCCTTCAGGGGTCACCACAGCGAATCATCTGCCTCCATCTAACCCTATCCTCTGCCTCCTCTTNTCTTTGCTTTGGCATAGGTTTTACGTCGGATGCCCTTCCTGACACAACCCTCTGCATTTATTTGGGCTTGGGACCGGCACAAGGTGGACACTGGCTTGTGCCCCCTTGAGGCTGCATTAGGAAAAAAAATCTGTGAAAGTTAAAAAAAAAACAAAACAAAAAACAGCGATTCCTTTTACGAGATAATGCAAAACTTTACCCTTCTTTGAATGGAAGTGTGACAGTATATCCTTGTCACTCTAACGCATGCCATTGCTCGTCAACATTGGAGTAATTTGTCGAGTTTTAGTTTGAGCTTGGACAAAAATATAAAGACATTCAGTTGGTGCTTGGGCTAGGTCACTTGGGTTATCTTGCAATACTTTTGCATCATCTTCAAAAGCATTGCATTATCTCGTAAAACTATTGCGTTATGTCACAAAAGGACTTGTTTGTTTGTCCTTCCGCTGATATTTTTTTACCTGTCCCATGTCCCCATAGATGTTCTGTAGGATTCAATCTCTGCCATGATTGCCTATACCAAATGTCATGACACTCTATCCAATAACTGTTGAGCTATTTCACTCTGGATTGGACTGAGAAATAAACACTGGCAGCCACAGACCCAAACTGTTAGCGTGGCTGTAAAGTTTGTATGTGTTTGCTAACTTTTGTTCCCCGACATAAGCAGAAACAATTCTCTGAAGTCTCAGTCAGTCCAAATGATAATGAATCAGCCAGTCAGCTTGAATGAGAATCGTTTGTGTGAATGTACTGCATGTGCATGTGCGTGTGTGTGTGTGTGTGCATGCACATGTCCGTGTATGCATTTGTTGTCTGACAGCCGGCATGTTTGCTGTCATTCCACGTTTGTTTGTGAAGTCTGGATGTCAGTCTGACTCACGTTGTTGCGCGGCGCGTTGGCTTGCACGGGATCCTCGGCTGCCAGAGCGATGCTGCTCATCGTAATGACCATCAGGATGCACATTTCAAAGTAGCGCAGGTTAACCACGTAGTGACACAGCCGCCGCACCCTGAGGACCACAAACACACACGGAGAAAAAGCATGTACGCGACTGCTCAAAAGTTTGTGATCACCAGTGATTTTCACATAGAATCAACATTTCCAGTCATGTAAAACTAGTTTTGTTTCATATGTATGTATAAAATGATTCTACTATGTCTGTTAGTATTTTGCACCTCAGAGGTTTAAAATCATTTACAAGAAGCTGTGAAAAATGAAGACATTTCACAATTGTCCAGAATCATGACATGAGTTATAGATGATTCCAAATTCATGTAGAGAAACTGTATGTGGTTCCAGAGATTATTAGGAAATTCTAGATTATTCCCTGATGCTCTACAAACTGATGCCTCATATTTACAAAGCAGAGATTAAATCTCTTGGTGGAAACTTTGATGAGAAATCAGTAAATAGTGTTATTTATAATTTCAATTTTTTTCCCCCCAAATATTTGAAATACTAAATAAAACATGTTAAAATATATTTTGGTGTTTGTTTCATAGAATTAAAAAAAAAAAAAAAAAANAAAAAAAAAAAAAAAAACTATTATTGAATAAAACAGCAAGAACTACTTAAATGACAAGTGATTCTAAATTTCTGGATCAGTAGTGTACATACAGAGCAGTGATGGTAACACTATGTCATGTGACTTGACCTCCTAAAACTGGCCACAAACACACTCTCATATCCATCTCTGACAAAGTGGATATTTAGCAGCCTCAAGACAACCATATGACTCAATGCTGTCTGTCAGGAACAAGTTTTAAACAGCTTCTGATTGAAAAAAAAAAAAAAAAAAAAAAAAAAAAAAAAAAAGACTTCACTTATTAATGTCTGTTTGTTATAACTCCAGCAAAACAACAAAACAAATCCAGTCTTTTTTTTCTGCACTTTGTGGTTTTAATAATTTCACACTGATTGACTATCATGGGCTCTATGCTCTGCTCTGCACAAAAAAGAAAAAAAAAAAAAAAANAAAAAAAAAAAAAAAGGATAATTAAAATGAAACGCTTGCTCATAACCCATAAACAGTGAAAAACAAAAAACTAAACTGGTGCTGCCATTTGAAAAACAAACAGAAAAACAAGGACACCAGTATAATGTTCCTGATGCGATTTGACAAGTGTGAAATTTGCTCAACCTGAGGTCAGCTGCTGTTTTCTCTCATATTGTCAGATGAATAAACAAGTCTCTGCTTTTCAAAAGGAACTGAATTGTGCATTCGCTCCTCAACAATTAGNCAGATGAATAAACAAGTCTCTGCTTTTCAAAAGGAACTGAATTGTGCATTCGCTCCTCAACAATTAATAGGAATCAAATTCTGTTCACTTAGTACCACAAGCATTGCAGTGACACTAACAAAGTATATTGGATATCTTTTAGCTCTTAATATTGGGGATTCACTTGAAAAGGTGGATGAATTGAATAATTTATTGGCAGAAAATGGATAAATCTACAATATGCTGTTTCCTATTAGCTTCCCTCTGGATGTGGCAAAAAAAGAGACAATTTTCAACCCCAATCCATCATAATTCTGTTAGTTTTTGCAGTACATAGTGAAAAACTAATAATGCTTTAAAGGTTTTATGAACTTCCTGTTGATTGTCATTTAATCCAATCGTCATTCAACCCAATCAGTCAATCAATCAATCTCAACCCATATCTCTCTGCTCTAATCAAGCTGTGACTTACGGGTTGGTTTGCCCAAAGATAAACATGGAGCTGTAGGGTAGAATCTGCCGAGGCCCATTAGCTGCCTCCTCCTCCCCCTCCTCCTCCTCCTCCTGATCCTTCTTCTTCCCAGTGAGTGGGAAGTTGTCACAGTCGATGTTATTCACTGGCGTAGCAAAAAAAAAAACAAAAACATTTATTTAGCTAAAAGAAGCACAAACTGACAAATCAGTCATCAACTGGTGAGATATTTTCAATGAATCTGAGAAGTGGGTGATCACGGTCTGTGCAGTTGTTTGTATTTACTTTCTGCATTTGTAAAAATGCATAATTAATCTATCTAATAATTAGACAATCTGCATGAGACGGTGGCTGCAGGGTAATAACTTAGCACAACAACTAAGATGCAAAAAAGTCACACAAAGAAAATAATTCAGTAACTGAGGAAAAAAAAAATCATATAGCTATATTTCTTGAAGATGTGCCCAACCAATGCTTCAAACAAATCAAGAATGCATTGCATATATATGTATGCATCCTGACCTTTCCATACAACACACTGATCATAGAATTATCTCAATGCACAGCAAATTTTTGGCAATTACATGTAAATTCTGTTTCTTAACAACTTGGTTATCATTCAGTTATAATAACATCAGTGACCAATCATTGCTTACTCTTGGTAAAGTTATGACTCGTGTGCTCAGACCTCAGCAGTGACGTTGGTGTAGTAAGCAAGAAATATCACACTTTGAGGTATCAGATGAGGCAAGGATGAAGAATGGTTTAACATAAAGTCTCATTTCCTGTACGTAGTCAATTTTTTTTCCAATATCAGGACGTCTGAGTTCATTATTATACTTATACAAAGACCACAGAAATGAAGTGTGTTTATCGTTTATTACTGGCAGCTTAGCATAAACTACACAGCCAAAAGTGTGTGGACAGTCAATCGTTACATCAATATGTCACTGTTGAACATCTAATTCCAAAAGCACGGGCATTAATATGGACTTGGTTACCCCCTTTGCTTTCCAGTAGATTCATAATATGGCTGCATGGATTTGCTTCCACTCAGCCGTAAAAGCATTAAGGTCTCGATATACTTCAGAGACACATGAAAGAACACTCCGGGGGACATGTCCTAGAACACCGTGTGTGGTCTAGTCCTTGAGAGCTGGAGTTCTTTTAATGCCACTCCACGTCGGTAGGGTGCCTGAGTTGAGGCGGTAAAAGAAGCTTAGAATCAACTCAGAGTGGGAGCAGCAGTTGGCAGCGGCTACAGTTTATTTATTAACAAAAAGAAGGCAAAGAAGATGGCAGAGGAGATGGTACATTCATTCTTTAATTTGGATTCGGCAGGAAGGTCGAGAATTCTCAGTTTATTCGACAAATGCTGCGGTTTGGACATGTTGTTCCAACACCAGCAGAGATAGTGAATAGTGAATGAACCAAAACAAAACTCTGAAAGAGCATGAACCGCTGCGTCTTGAGCCTTGCAAGATGCAGTTTTGCAACAAAAGTTCTGCTTTTTTTGCCCTGAAAGTTGTACTTTGTATGAAATGTCATGGGTCCTTCAGTGAGGTTGCACTGTAATCCCAGATGTTGTTTTACCTCAAAGAAATTAGTTAATTATATCTAATTTAGTTAATTGTACCCAACATATTCCATATATGACCTGATGATTTTGAGTTAGTTGTACTTTTTGGATATTTTTTTATTCAGTTAGAGTTTTTGAGTTGAATCAACTTAAGTAAGTTTAGTTTTGCCCATTGCTGTTAGCAAAGCACAAACTTATTGCTTAAAATAGAATCTTGGCAAAAGGAGTGGCATGGTGGCTCATGGTTAGCTCTGTTGCCTCACAGAAAGAAGGTCCTGGGTTCAAGGCTGACCGGTTCCTTTTTGTGTGGAGTTTGCATGTTCTCCCCGTGCTGAACATATACTTTTTTGTTTGTTCAACAATGCATAACTTAACTTTTTTAGGGCAACGAGTTACCCTGCTTTTTTAAAGTTGAATGAACTTATCAGGGCTTACAGTGTGGGTGCTGATGCTAAGTAATAAGGCCTGGCATACAAATAAATTCAAAAGGTGTTAGCGAGAGTTGAGATCAGGGCTCAGCACAGGCCAGTCAAGTTGCTCCACTCCAAATTGGCCTTTTTTTTGTTTTTTTTTTTTTAAATGGAGCCTTGCTTTGTCATGCTGAAACAGAAAATTGTTTTTCTCAAATGCTGCTAAAAGCCTGGAAGCTCACAGTCAAAAAATATAAATGTTACAGCACTTAGATTTCCTATCACCAGAATTAAAGCACCATTTAATGCACCATGAAGCAATGGGAACCCACTAATTGGTGAACTAATGGGTGCACATAATGTACATTTTGCGACATTGCATACCCTGTAAACTGATTTAGAATGGTTGATAAATTCGACCACAACTATGAATCTGTAAATTGCCCCATTATAGGATGTGATCTATTATACAAATACCTGCCAGCCAATCAGAAACAAGTAACCCCTCGGAACAAAATGCAAATAACTAAAGAAATGTGACCCCTGTTTGTAAAAACATCCTGTACTTACTAGGTATGACAGTGGTTTCTCCAGGCGGGGCGGTGATGGTAACGGGGATGTGGATGGCGTTGCTGTTGAGTCCGGCCTGGCTGGCTCTGGTGGAGTTCTTCTGGTTGTCGGCATCTTCTTGCTTTTCTCCAAAACTCAGATCGCTGTGCGGTGGCTGCACAGGACTGGAGGCCAGACTGTCCTCCTCAGCATCTGGCTGCTTCTCCCTGCAGATGGAGATATTTACCATATCACAGGGACCATTATACTCTGATCTCAGGGTTCCTAAAAGTTTTTCATGTAATTTAATGCCATATGTCCTCCTGGCACACAGCCTGGAAGCAGAATCTGGCAACAAATTAATAGTCCTGTGCTGCTCAAACACAGTTCATATGGTGTTATGTATATTTGCAGACTAACACTGTAAAACTGTAATATGTCTTGGATGCCGTTAATTCTCAAATAGTGGCTGCACTCTGCCGAAGAGAGAACTAGACCTTTATTTGAGACCAGTTATTCAACATTATTTGTGGATATATTTTATTGTATTTTAGTATGACACATTGTTGTACAGTATTCTGGCCTGCTCCAATTTGCCATGTTAAGTTTCTATTAATGCTGTAAATAGAAATGCAGAAATTCATCACTTCTTGCATCTGTCACATTAAAATGCTTCCAGGAGGTATGATCCCATTCCTTCTCTAGAGGTCTTATTGAGAAACAGGAAGTCCTCATTGTCACTAACAGCAACTAAACATGATGAAAACATGGCAAAGTAAAGTTTGAATGAATTAATTTTAAAAAAAAATGTGACATTAAACTGGACAGTAACTAGTGGATAAACTGCTGGTTACACTTGTGGTAATAGTGAACAATTTAAGAGAAAGTCTAGACTGTCACTTTATATTTTCTCTTCCCTTCTGGTTTCCATCCAAACACAAAGACAAATACACATTTGAAGCTAACAAACAGATACTAGCTTTGCTTTATATGCAGTGCTTACAGCAATGACTATAAAAACAATATGGAAACACTTATATCACATCTGCTCTCTTACCTGTGACCTTTGACTCCATTTTTGTTTGGTTTACAGTCCTCTCTGTCAAGTGTGGACTGGGCTCTTAACATGTGAGAGCAGTGGCTTTTCCTCTCTCCATTGTTATCTTCTTCTCCTCCTCCTCCTCCTCCTCCTCCTCCCTCCTCCCTCTGCCCATTTCTCCTGCGTTCCCCCCTCGCTAGAGTACCGTTTCCCTCTTTAGTCGGGCAATGGGAATGGTGATGGCGGTGCTCCCTTTCATCCCCTCCTCCTCCTCCTCCTCGTACATCGTTCGCTCCTTCCTCTGGAGAGCCTGCTTGGTGGTGGTGGTGCCTGCGTCCCTGCCCTCCATCCCGGCTGCGGCTCCCCTCCCCTCCCCTCTCTTTAACTCCAGAGCTGCTGGAGTGATCTCTGCTGTGGCTGTGGTGGGTGTGGTGCCTGCCTCCCCGGTTGTCCTCCCCGTTCCTGTCACGGTGGCGGTGATGCTTTCTGGAGTGCACGTGAAAAGCGTCTCCGACCCCATCCTGCTTGGGGTCCCCCGCGTCCTCCCTACCTCCTTCAGACGGCCTGAGTTTGTCGCCGTTCCTGGCCTCCACCACCAGTGGCCTGTCATGGTGAGTCTTCATGTCAGGGTGCAGATGGAGGGCGGAGGACAGGCGGAGGCGCTCCTCGGGGTCAAGCTCGTTGAACAAGGCCTCGCTGCTGGCCCTCATGTTGTGTTTCCTCAGCTGGTTGGTCCTCTGCTCCCACACTGACATGATCTTTGCCGAGCGCTGCTGCTCCTTGCTGCACGCAGGAATCAAATCAATAGGGAAGAAAGAACATTTGGTAATGAAATGTGTGAAAGTTTTTTGCTGTTAAATGTTTTTGCTCCATGCGGGTTTCAGATAAACATCACCATCCATTTCATCCATACTAACACCATCTTCTGTTAATAATGCTAGATGAAGTTTTTGATTAAAACTGCACTACTAAAGATCATCATCTTGTCTGTCTGTGTCTCAATTGACAACAAAATAAGAGTTTCAGCTCTCAATAACAAACAAAAAATGACTTGTTAGGATGAAGATTTTATTTGCAGTGTATCCATTTTCTTCTTTTAACAATAACAACCAGACAAAAGATGGTTTATGGATGCTTTAGCACAAATGACAACCACATGGTAAAAGTTTTCACTTTCTATGCTTGAGTGCAACATGGAAAATGAGTTCAAAAATTTCAATATATTAATTTTAAATAATAGCACATACATTATGAGTATATGCTACTCATAATGTATGTGCTATATTCTCATATTCTCTTTTTATGATCCACTAAATGACAGTTATTTTGCATCATTAACCTCGACGGTTCCTCACAAGGACATTTTGATGCAGACAAAATAATAATCCCATCACATTTAATGTTAATGGACATCAACATGAGAGGATGGTATGGTTTTCTAAGGTTTTTTAATTTTATTTTTCTTACTATACAGTTAGTAGTTAGAGTGTTGCAAGACCCGGGACAAACATTTGCGTCTGGAAAAGGTTCTTTGCATTAATAGACCTGATTTAACTTAAACTGGCTAAGAGGTGAGGGTTGATCACCTGGTCAGAACAATTTAAGCATGTCATGCAAGATCGAGGTACTAAATTGAGTTACAGTCAGCTGAAAAAATTCATGCTGTCTGGTAATGAGGATGCGAAGGGCTAGATGACCAAGATGTTTTCAATTTTAAATGGAAAATATATTCTTTTTATTAAAGTGGCATTATGTGCAAGCTCTGATAGACAAGATGCAACAAAAAAAAAACCTGAACATTTCTAAATTAATCTCCTTTGAAGGACTATGCTTTAGTTCAAATGAGTAACTAATGAGAAAAGGACAAGATCAGCAGTTTTCTTGCATTTCTGTAAAAGCCGCTCTCCTTTGAACCATTTAAATAACAAAGAACTGATACCACATAGACTTTTCATGGACTAAAGTTTGTGCATGAAATAATTAAAATTCATTTCACGTACTGAAGGACAGTTTGTTCTACCAGAATTCTAGGCAGGCATAAATAAAATGGTTCTGTCCATATTTGCCTCAATTTACCAAATCAAAAACTATGCAAATTTAGGATCTGAAAGGCATCTGAGGCTGCTTCATAAGAGTTTACAAAGTATAAAATAACTTTTAAAATCCAAGCTTCAGGGAGACATAAAATATCTCAAAAACATCAAGTTCAACCATCCTACACACTCAGAAATATCCCTCAATCCTGTCATATCTGACCAGTTTTAGAGGCAAACCACATGCTGGACCCTCTGGAGCTCCAATCAATCAGTTTAAAGAAGCAGAATAAGCTGGATAAGGCATTTCCTTACGATACAGACAAAGCATGTCTATAAGATTTGACACTTGATGGGTCCCAACCTTCCAATCCCAATCCTTATTACAAAATTCAAGATCAGTCAGCCAATCACAGAGCCTTCCAAATTAATTATGAAATATCTGAAGGCAAAGCAACTGATAGATGCTATGAGGAGACAGAAAAGCAAAGAAAATGTGGATGTCCAAGTACAAATTAAAGACCATACCACCCATTTTGCATGTTTGAGCCTAATATATTCAATTTTCATACACATAATGTTACTGACAATCAATTCCAAAAGGATAAAACCGTATTTCAGCTTTCCTGATATTCTGCAAAATCTCTTAATCTTTCAAATCAAATATTCTAGTGATACACCCACCTTAAAAATTGATGTTTTGCCTGCTAATAGTTATGCTGCCTCATGAAATCATGATCATTTAAATTCTTTTCATAAACACAGGTCTTCTTTTGGGACTATATTCCCCGGTTGATACATACATTGACTCAACGCTTTTTATTGCGCTTAAATGCTAAAATTACAAAACTTCAAAAAAACCTGAATATACATCTTATTCACGATGATGGATTAAGAACGTTTCAAGTATCAACAAGTTGATTTTAATAGCATACCAGAATGAACTGAAACCAATGGCGGTCTGGAAGGTGGGGAAAAAAAATTTTTAACTCACCGTTCCAGTAGAATGCTTTGGGAAATGATTGTCAGTAGTGTTACATGTATGAAAATTGAATATATTAGGCTCAAACATGCAAAATGGATGGTATGNTGTATGAAAATTGAATATATTAGGCTCAAACATGCAAAATGGATGGTATGGTCCTTTAAAAGCTAATTTGTGCTGCATTTTCTTTTTTTTTTGTAAAAAGTCATTCCATTTATATTGTGACTGCTAAAGACACTTTTAGTAATTTATTTGTTATTTATTTATTTATTTATTTATTTATTTATTGTATATGGTAAACTACTAGGATCAATGAAGAAATGGGGTGTAGTGTCCATACAAAGGGAGCACCTGTAATTTTTTTTTTTTTTTTTTTTTTTTTTTAAAGTTTCCGATTCAAGAGAAATTACTCATAAATGAAATCTCTGTCTGTCTGGTGGCTAATTTTCTATTTTTCATCAACCCAAAATTGCATCACAATACATTTCGTTATTGTTTTAACTGCAAGGTTGCAGTCAAAACCTGGAAATACCTGATGTGTAACTTTACGCTAAATTAATATTAATTTTTATGTGTCAAATCTCACAGATTAATCTGACATTCCTAAAGTTGAAAGTGAAAGTTGAGAATGAAATTATACTGTGTAAATCATTTTGCAAATTCTGTTTGAGCCAGGTCATGGAAATGTGGCAACCAGTGCAAAACATGCAATGGCTGATGACAAGGTGGAATCTCAACAAATATCATCTAATCTATAGTTCAAAAAAATGTGATTCCTGATCATGGTGAAATGGAGTTTTTCATTGGAGAGAATATAAAAAACAGTGAATACTCTTTTGATGTGTTCATGTTTTCATGTACATGTATGGATTCATCACATAAATGTTTCTGCACAGTATGATTTATTTACATGCGAGTTTATCGGGTAGTTAAAGGGAAACCAATTTTTTCACATCAAATTCAGTTCACTGGTCTTGGGGAAATTATTCACCATGTGAAAATGACCGTGTAAAGTGTTTGTTTTTTGGTTTTTTTTTGGCTGTAACGGGGCTCTTCAAAGTCAGAGAAATGGACACTGATAACATCACAAAGGTATATTAAGTTTGAACTCTAAACACACTCCTAAACTTTTTTTTTTTTTTTTTTTTATAGAAAATTGAACCCCCTCCATTTCTAGTAGTGGCTTCAGTTTTCAAATTTGGGTGTGGCCCAACATATTTTCTTCCTCTCTTCTCCTCTCCTCTTCTCTCCAATTAGTGTGGGAGTGGACATATATGGTGCAAAAAAAAAAAAAAAAAAAAAAAGGACATACAGTGTGCTGGAGATGACACTGGATGAAAACTCAGAGCTCCTTCATTTGTTTCCCATAGTTTAGGGTCAGGCAGCAGTTTGGAAGAGAAAAGTTCAGGTTCCAGGACAAGAAAGGAGGTGGAGGAGAGTTTCGGGGGGGCATTTTTAGGTTTTTGGGATGGGGCCTTGTAGTCTTTAGCACCAACAAACAGTAACTTCTGTGATGTCATTAGGGTCTTGTTCCGTCATATTGCAGAGCCACGAAAGCCCTTTTCTACATTTTCCACATGCTGAATAGTGCTCCCATGATGAATAAACTAAATTTAATGTGGACAATTGATGGAGTCCCCCTTTAAGTTTGCTCCATCTTGTCACCTGTACCTCAAGACTCGTCGAGAAGGGGAGTAGACGGTATAACTCCTAAAAGACAGAAGACACATACAACAGTAGACAGACAAGTGAGCAGCAGACAGACAGGTATATCAGCCACACACAGACAGACAGACAGACAGACAGACAGAAAGCTGAGAGAGAGAAGTTTTTGGAAGAATACCAACAGGATTGTGGATAATGCAGCCTCAAGGGGGCACAAGCCAGTGTCCACCTTGTGCCGGTCCCAAGCCCGAATAAA
>VXCM01001120.1:4401-113906 GCA_014773175.1 Lucifuga dentata
AAAAAAAAAAAAAAAGAAAGAAAAGAAATCACTGAGCTCACTGGAGTGAGAAAGCAAAAATAATAAGATACTACACCAAGATGCAAGATGTTTATGTAACAAGTGAAAATCAGCCCAGTTTGGAGTTCATCTGTGGTTTGATCAGTACAACGACTTAGAATAAATCAAGTGTGCATTTAAAATTTAAGAATTTCCAACATGTATGCTAAGGAAGAGATAAAGTAAATGATAAATATCAAGGAGACCAGAGGTCTAGAAAGTTTAAGAAGGTATGAATCTTGTGCATGACATCCAGATTGTATTTTAAAGGACCATACCGGCCATTTTGCATGTTTGAGCCTAATATATTCCATTTTCATACATGTAACTTTACTGACAATCATTTCCCAAAGCATACTACTGGAATGGTGAATTTTTTTGTTTTATTTTATTTTTTTAATACCATATATATTCAAGTATAAGCCGAGTTTTTATTACCAAATTTCACAAAGCAAATCTGAGGGTCGGCTTATACAAGACTAATTCAAATCAGATGCCACAGAACAAAATTTCCAGGAGTACTACCCATTACCACTCCCCATGGAAAATAGTTTAAATCATACCTTAGAATGAAATATTTCCTGACAAAACAACTTATCCAGTATTTGCGGTGGCAGTAAGCACTGTTGTGAGTGGTCAAAGACAAAAGAATGGGCCAATCAGAGACGACCTTATAAAAGTGATGTTTCCTATCCGGCACGGTACCGTTATTTGGTAGTCTCGTTCAATATCATGTAATTTATTAAATAATGATGAGGGCACACATTACACAGAGCAGGACTGGAATGAACAGAGTCTGGAAAAGTTAATGTCAGCTAATGTCAGTTACAGTAATCAGCTCCTGAAATAAATATCATGTTTACCTGTACGTGGATTATTATTAGAGAATTACAGGGATACTATGACAATACCCAGAAAAGCAGGTAATTTGCTAAACAAATATATTGATGGAACAACATCAGGGTTACACATGAGATTGGCTTATACTCGAGTATATATGGTACAGTACCTTCCTGACCACCATTGGTTTTTAGTTCATTCTGGTATGTTACTAAAATCAACTTGTTGATGCTTGAAATGTTCTTGGGACAGGTAATCTATCATCGCAAACAAGATGTGTATTCAGGTTTTTTTCAAAGTTACGTCATTTTTGTGTTTAAGCACAATAAAAAGTGCAGAGTGAATGTATGTCTCCATCGGGGAATATAGTCCCAAAAGAAGACCTGCATTTATCGAAACATATAAAAGACCGTGACTTCATAAGGCTGTGTAACTATTAGCAGGCAAAACATCAATTTTTAAGTGGGTGTATTGCTTGAATATTTGATTTTGAAAGATTACGAGATTTTGCAAAATGTTAGGAAAGCTGAAAAATACGGTTTTATCCTTTGAGAAATGATTGTCAACAACGTAACATATATGAAAATTGAATATATTAGGCTCAAAACATGGAAAATGGACGGTATGGTCCTTTAATCACCTGCTAATTATAATTTACAGGTACATGTTCATGTACAATGGGAATTTTGGTTTCACTGATTCTACTTTGAATGTGGATAAACGTTCTGTTTTGTCTGTTGTATTGACTCATTTAAATAATTCAAATTATAATTTGGTATGTACAGAAACCCTCCATTAGTAGTGAAATTGAAGAGAGGGAAAAAAAACACTGTTTTGTCCAGCTCATTAACATACATGATGTTACAAACTACTGTTAAACTCTTAATACAGTCCAATACAACAGCACCTGAATGTTGAATGAACGCCTCTCTGACTCAGTGTCACCAAAAACTGAACATTACAGGCATCACAAAGTTTGGATTTATTGTTGCTCTGCTGTATTGGATTGTTGAGGTGTTTCTGTTTTCCCCGATGGTTCTGAGCTATAGATCCCACAGCAGCTATTTTCAGGGTTACAGCCCCGGTGGCTGGATAGTTCATGTCAGTTATAAAATTTGCCCTACAAACCTTAATAAGAGGCTGCTGGAAGAGGTAGACAACATTGAAGATATTTTTCTAATTAGAAATTTTGAGTAAAGAATCAGATCAGTAAAATTTCTACACACACAAAAAAAGCCCCTGAATGCATCAAAAGCTAATGCCAGACCTTCTGTCAGTATGCAATAACAGTACTGCTATTTTAGGTAATTCTGAAAGAAATTTCTCTCAGAAGAAAATTCTGAAATATGAATTCAAATCATGTCCTGTTAACAATTATGACCATTTTCAGCGGAAAATATGAGAATATTTTTTTTGCTTAAAAATTTTAACAACTAAAAGAATAAAGACAATGTATGAAGAGAATAAATTTTCATAATAGGTTTAAAAGTCATTATTTGTCTGTGGGAGCATCATCATGTAGGCTAGAAAGCAAATGACACCACTAGTAAAAATGTATGTTGTAAGGACAATAGAGATGCAAAGTCTGAAGTAATTAGGTAGGCCATCTGTTCTTAAACTTTTTGAAGTAATTAAGTACCTCAGAACTTATAAATACCACCTCACTTCTCACATTGTTCACACACGATGAGTTAGGGTATTTTCAACCAGAAGGAATCAAATTATTAACAAAAAAAAAAAGAGAGAGAGAGAGTAATAAACATTAACAGCCACTTCTTGACAAAACTCATTTTATTTGTGAATAATTTACCACAATAACAGAATTTCCGTTGATTTCAGTGGTTTTGATTTTCTGCAAAAATTTCCGTAGTCATCTGGCGTACCAAGGGGGAGCACTCAAACTACTTGTACCATGGTTTGGTACTGTACCACAGTTTGAGAACCACTGTTGTTGGCTATAAAATTTTTATTTCCAGAATTTGCAGTAAAGATTAAAATCCTGGAGAAAGATGATTAATGCTAACTGACCACCAGCTCTTTATTACCATGAATCATAACAATAATATCATAGTGAACTGTTTTACTTCTGCTCATTTTATAGTGACTGTTGCTCCTTAAATGCTAATCATTTCATAAAGGGAACTCTAATTATTAGGATGTAGCCCACAACAGCAGGAATAAAACTGACACAGAGAACAACAAAACATAATAATATAAATTTGAATGAACAAGTTATGCAACGTAGGATGATGTAAAGTATGTACCTTATGTTGGCATTACTGTAGGTTTATTCAGATTTCACCAATTATTAGCATTTGTTGGAAAATAAAACGATTAAAATTCAACAAAATTAAACTAGTGGAAATTTAGTTAATGTAGCAAGGCCTCTTTCGTTTGTTTGTACCGAGACAGCCCTTTATTTTTGGCATTTTTCAAAAAAGCACATTGCTATTTTTTGGACTCCTACAATCATTTGCCTCAGGCAGGCGGCAAGCTTAATATTAAACCCCAGACAGATATATAGACAGAGAGACAGACAGGCAAACAGGCAGTATGACACTTAGACCATAAGTGCAGTTCTGACATTCTTTCACACTGACACCAACATGATGTATTACTGAATGCCAACACTTCCTTTCTGTTTCCTCTCCTTCTCTCTCGTGGCCACCCACTGACCCTGAGTGTTTAGCTGCTTCAAACAACATTTCAAAAGGGATCTAATCTGTCCAGGCTTTTAGGGAAGACACCAGGTTGTCAAAACGTCTCTCTCTCTCTCTCTGAGGTGGATAAGGGGCACTCATCGCCCTGAGCAATCCGCATGCATCCTCCTGCCGACTTTCCCCCCTTTACTGGAGGAGAGTTTAGTCATATAACTGCAGAGACACAGTCTGCTTGTCAATTTAAATAGGACAGAGCAGTGAGGAGCGCTTCAGCCACACAACACAATTCATCATCCACAGTGTTAACCCTCCTGTCACTTTCATGCTGGTCAGATAATGAACCATTTTGTCATTGGAAATGGCTGTGCATTCATTCAGAAAAGTCTCAGCAATGTTCCAGCAGCATGAAATAGCTTTTGATGGGAGTGCTACGATACGGGCTGGTTTGATTTAATTGAAACAATCTTGGAACTGGCTGGAGATTAAACTCGTGTTTGCTGGTTATGAGAAACAAACTGAGCGCTGAACCTATAGACACAGCTGTGGTCAAACCCTGGCAATCAGAAACACACAGAGTAATTAAGCGCTGTTTACACCAGTGGCTGGCAACCTTAAGAACATTCCATGCCAGTTAACAGTTTTTTTTCCCAGCAAATATTCCACCCAACGTGCCAGCCCTGGGTGCCATTATCCACGCATCAGTCTACTGCTGCTGCTGTGACTCGAACTGTTGAATCCATCCACCAAATCATACTCACACACACAAGAAAGAGAGAGAGAGAGAGAGAGAGAGAGAGAGAGAGAGAGAAAAGAGAGAGACCACATGACTCCACAGGTATTTGCATCACAGCTATTGATTCCACAACACATTTTCAGCTTTGCCCAAATATGTGAAAATTAGCAAGATATAACAGCTATATTTAAAAAAAAATCATGTTGTTCCTTGTCCTTGTTTGCTTTTGCTGAGCTGCTGAATCTGCTTTAGCTAAACATTTTGCTGCATATATGCCACTATGAGGGTCTTTATGAAACTCCTGCATGAGGTAAAGATTTTTTTAAAGTATGAGAACAGTTGTTCACGATATATCGGCCCAAACGCTGAAAGCAACATGAATGCAGCCTTTTTCAGGTAGTCAAACATATCTGCTCTAACAGGCCAAAATAGTCAGTTTGATGTCAGTTTGACTGCAACAGCAGACATCTTTTGTGCTTAAGACAACTGTCTTGTTGTGTGTCAACTCATCAAATAAAGCCTGAGGACACCTGAGGATTGCTTTGTTCTGAGTAGCAGGATTTGTCACTTTGTTTCTCACACTTGGAAAACATTGTCTTAATCACTGTGGCCTTATTTTCCAGAGAGGCTTTAATGAACAGCAATATGCAAGTGATGTACAGTACAGTAAAGTGAGTACAGAAATTATCAGGTGGGAATTTTTTTTTAATTTATTATATTAGTAAATTAAAATATATGTATTATTGGCAGACATAAAATATGTTTTATCTGTTTGACATTATTTAATCAACAACAACTAAAAGATTTCTAGTAAAACGGGAGATGATGGAGGAGGAAGAGAAAGGGAAGGATAAAATTAGAAACACAGGATGTCACAGACCAGAGGAGGACAAAGATGAATGAATAAAGGGAGGGAGAAGCAAGAATGTGGAAGAGAGAAAGAACAATTGATGATGAATCTGAGCAAAGAAAAACAACAGAAAGTAGAAATATAGATGAAGAATCGGAGATAAAGAGAATGACAGATGAATGGGTGGACAGCTTCTAGGGGATGAGAGATAGAGAGAGAGAAGCACAGAACACAGACCTCAGGAACATGGCAGCAGTCTTGGTCCAACGCGTCCCATTACGCCGAGGTGTGTGGAATGAGAAGTGAAATGCTGGGAGGATTTGCTGTCACTCTCATTCATTTCAAAAGCATGTCAGCAAACCCACAGCAGGTCCTTGCTTCTCTGCTCTTAGAGTTCAGATTAAAAAAAAAAAAAAAAANTTTTTTTTTTTTTTTTTTTTTTTTTTTAAGAGTGCAGCTGGCCCGTACATTTCCCCAAGCATGACCAATACAAACTTAACTGCTGAGTTGACCTTTAAAATCTAGAGTGGTTGTATTTTTTGTAGATTGGTATTGCTAAGAAAACATTATTGTCATTGAGTTTTGTGCTATTTCTGTTCTGCTGAGCAGGCCTTAATAGAACTAGCAGTGCAGGTTTCTCATTTACTGTTGCTGGTTGTCTGCAAAATTTAATGTTTATTGCTGTGGCACTTTGTAACTTTATTAAGTCCCAGTACTTAAGTTTTGACCATGTCAGTCTGAACTAAATTAACATACATAAATGAAGACTGTGGCTTCATGATTAAAAGTACACAGTTGATCATAATTAGAAATATAAGGCAGGATTCATTAAAAAAAAAAATAAATCATGGTAACTACATGGCAAAGTGCTGTGATAATTGAAGCTCACACATAATCACCGCATTGTTGTCCTGTTACTGACATGTTGTAAGTAACGTCACAGGCCACATTTCGCTTCCTCTGAGGTCAAAGCAAAATTGACATATATTGGCAAAAAAAATCCTAAATTCTATTTTAAAGGTTCAATTTTTAAAAGATTGACACTAATGTAAGAGAGATTTACACCACATACATACACACACATTGGCACCAAGGAGGTGTGTTTGGGGACACGGAGCACAGCAGATGAGGATTGAGGAAGAAGCACAGTACCACAAGAATATGTATGAGCTGATATGATCTGATATGTACGATCAGCTGAGTGGGCTTAAATATCAAATGTATTGATCACTAACACACATGAGGTAAATGCAATTTAAAACATCACCCAGTTTCATACAACTGAAATTTACCATCAGACTAAAACAGGCCTTCATTTTTGTGTGGCGGTGTGTTTTATGAATAGCTTCCCTGACATTTAAATAAGGAAAAAATGTCAAGAAAAAAAGGTTAAAAATGTCTAACAGGCATTTATGAATGATGGAACATGGTTGAGTGTTGATACGTTAAGTCTGGTGCTATGGTTATGAATACCACCCACATCTATTTTCCTTCCTTGTTTACAACCATTACCAATGGAATCAATCAATCAATCAATCAGTTTCAGAGTGATAGCAGGTGTTGGGGCAGCTCTTTCATTACATTTACATTTATTCTCTCAGCAGATACTTTAATCCAAAGTGATGCACACATGAGGTACTGTATATCACAACTCAAGCAGAGAGCCTATAAAGGAAAAAAACATGAGAAATAACCGCCAGGATGCAAAGTGCCAGAGGGGTGTAGCAGGTGCATAAAGTCAAGACCTGAGGCTCTTCTGTGAGGGGCCTCAGGTGTGAAGGTGTTCATGTAAGAGTTGGGATATTAGACCAAGAGGCATTCAGAGGATCAAATGGAGCTGAGTGGCTGCTTCACCACCAAGGTGTTACAGAGGAAAATAGTCTATCTGGCGACTGCATGCTGTTGTGGTTTTGCTAACATTTGGATCACAAATTGTAGCCTTAAGTAAGTGGATACAGAATTACACAGTACAGTAGTTTTGACTATTAAAAGTGGGGGGAGTTTTAGTAGCATTAGTTGTATTCACTCAAGACTGAAGGACTGTGGGGTACAACACAGTTAAAACTAGTTTAATGTAGTACTGAAGCATGAAAATTGCCTTTCCATTTCAAATCACTTTTTTTTTCTTTTTTTTTTTTTTTAANTTTTTTTTTTTTTTTACAGTGGCGCAGCTGTCAATATTGCAAAGCAGTGCAGCAGAAATGCAGCATAATCAGAGAGCAAGCCCACAGCAGAATCCACCTACACAGCCATCCCTGCAAAACATCTTACCCAAAACATATGTAAAGCATAAAATACATAAACCGCATTGCCATATTTCAACTAGGCATGATGTAGCACCTTATCAGCAACAGACATAACTACAAACTCCCTTGAAGAGCTCATCTGTTTCCTTCACCTTTCCTGTCAGCAGGAGTCAGAGTGCTGGCTAAGAGTTGAATAAATAGCCGCTCACCCCAGCGTAACAGCACGGCGCCCGGCAGACGTGGCGAGGCACGTAGAGTGACCGTCTCCGAGTGTGCCCTCTATGTCCTTGCTGCCACGCTGCTCTCCCACTAATATCGCTCCATTATTCATATGCTAGCGTGATGAAGACCCTGCCAAGAAGGAGGCTTGAAGACTCCTGTGTGTTTGTGAGGCCCAAAGGTGTGGCCTCAGCCTGACCCAGAGGTGGAGAAGTGGACAAATAATTGCAGCATGGGTGCACACATTTTAGGCTGATGAATAAAAATCTGAATGCTGGAAGGTATAGTGCAGTAAGCTACAAATCAAAAGTTTACTCCAGTTGTGAGTGAGTGACTGAATATTCCTTTTGATGTCAAAGTCTTACAGTGCAAATACATTTTGTGCACAAAAGAAATATTTTTCTCAAACAAATATTCAGTAAAATTTCTGAAAAAGGGTAATTTGACACTGATAAAGAGAAAACCACCAGCTGCAACCTCACCCCACAGATGAAACTGAAAGATCATCTCCAGCCCCTCTTATCCTGACCACAGTCTCTTTTAATCCCTTCCCTCCTGGAGGCAACTAAAAAAAACCACCAAAGCCAGACAGCCACACTGTTTCTGTCCCCATGTGGTTGCTCTGCTCAGCAGCTGTTTCACTTACTAATCTGAATGTCTGTGAAGAGCTGCTTCCACCCACCTTCAGCTCCAGTCAGCAAGGAATCCTGTTGGGTCAGTATTACAGTAGATTTCATCTGCACACTGAATTATAAGTTCCCAAAACAGCCATGCAGTGGAATAAAAGGCTGTACAGTATATGAATAAAGAGAATTACAACTAAACCCTCAATTAGGTGATCACGTGATACAAAGAGCTTTACCTGCTTTGCTGTCCTCTATTGAAATACAGTATGTTGATTTTGTCCTGCACTTGATCCCAGATAAGGATGTTCACACTCACTACATTTTTCTTTCATTTTTGTTCCCAAATGATGCCTAGTTTCCCATGGTAAGGGAAGTTTTTTTTTTTTCTTTTTAGCAAAATTTCTTTCATGTATGCTACGTTTACACTACATATTACACAGACAGTACCTTATCCGATGTTTTGCTTGCATGTGGCATGTATCAGATATGCATTGTGAAGCACATGCAATCTGATATTCTCAGATCCGTTTTGGGCCACATACATATGAAAAAATAAATCAGATACGTATCGACCCAATGTGACTGTGACCTAAATGCACAGCTTGGAATTTTCTTGCCGTTCCGACTTACATGTAATAAAACGTAACACTCTTGTATTTTATCCGCACATGAATGATATAAGCAATCAGTGCAGTGACCGCTCTCCATCAACAGAAATGTAGGACATGCTGTACATCAGACAGACTGATGCTGTGCTTATGCCAAACAGCTGTGCTAGTGCGAGATAACAGACTCCACTTACCCCAGTCCAACTCCCATCCTCATCTGCATTGTGAGCACCCGACAAAAGAACAAATCCTGATGGGAGAGTCTTGGCAATAAATGCTTGCACAAAAAAACAAATGTTTTTCTCCTGCTGATTTTATATGTATAAATATTTCTGTTGTATTTTCATCCACAGCAGCATTGCGTTTCTGCATAAGGTGTTTTAGTCAAAATTGTGTAAACGCTGGTATCTGATGTTTAAGATGTAAATATGCTGCTAAAAAAAAAAAAATGGATATAGTCAAAAGATTAGAATTGGACATCAAGACCTGTCATGTAAATGTAGCCTTAATCATCAAAGTCACAAAATGCAGGTCCCCAACATCTATTTATGTTAATTTCTCAAAATATTCTTTACACCAGTGATTCCTGCCAAAGTGCTCTGCTGCTAACCGCAGACCCTGTGAGAAAAGTGTACTGGGCGAAGGGATTATGTGTGTAGTATCTAGGATTTCAGTTGTGTATTAAGCAATATTTCACATGTGCAGTTACTGCTTCAGTTGCCACCTCAGTCCCACATGCCTCTGGGAATTCATTGACCGGGTCATAGTTTAACACTTTGCCTGAACTTTGAACGATTCAGTTTCCGATTGGAAGGAGAGTATAAAATGCCCTTGTATCCAGTCAAACGTGAAGTTTTTGCCTGAGAGAGCAGCTGCCGGGGTTCTCCAGAGGGTTAAATGTTGTGATTATTTGCAGGCCATCTTCTGTGGTAATGAACCCTGTCTGGATACCATGATGTAGCCAAAGGGGCACAGAGGCCATAAGCTTCCTCCTGCTGATTAGCCATCTTAAACAGCTTTTTTTTTCACTTGGGAGACAACCACAGAACTTTACAGCTGTTCATGAATAATTATGATAACAATTTGTGTTATTGCACCCAGTGTTATTCCATTTTGATTCCATGGTCAATAAATATGACTATTAAATCTGCTTCAACCACATTAAAATAGCCGCTGACATGCTGGGCTTGAATGACATTCTACCTGAGCAGCAAGGGGGTATTAAGTTGCCCAGCTGTTGCCTGCACTGGGTGAACTCCCATTCATCACCTCTCTTTTTCTTAACTTGCTGAAAAATTCTTATACAACGATACACTTTCTTCTGCACAACTTGCTGAACTTCGAGGTGAGAAACATTTCTTCAGCTACATCTCTCTCTCTTTCTCTCTTATTTTAATCCTCTAGAAAATGTCCTTGGCGCTGTTCCAGTATCAGCTCCCCCCCCACACACACACACACACACATCCCACCATTGACTATCAGGAAGGGAAAGAATAAACCAGTCATCAGTAAGACCGTTTTTAAGGTCATTTACAAATTACTGCTATGCTCTACATGGGCTTCCTTAACATGCACCTTTAAGTGTAAACAATATTTTATGCTTAGTTAACAATGTGACACATACAAACCTTGACACATTCAAACCCTACTTGTCAGCAGCATTTATTCCTATATCATAAAAGCAATTAGATGTAATAGCATTTTTAATGAAGCTCTCATAGAAGCTGCAGTGTTTAATCAATGGAAAGGCTCTCATTTTTAGGAGAGGTCACCGGTTTTGTGTGAGGCTGTCTTACAGTCCTTCTGGGATCATCAAGGTCTATTACTCTCCAGGCCAGCACACTTCGCACCCTGATGGTCACATTCTGGAAACGATCCTGTATCTGGTCTTATAATCACCCACCATGAGAGCTATAATGGGCTTTCTGTTGACTCTGGTAGATTGTTATCTCGCTCTGGTTGATGGGTTACAACAGGCTACACTATCTTGAAGCCATATTGACCTGAGTCAGGGGTACAATTGAATTTCATGCTGTTCTTTTTGTATTATTTATGCTACTTTACTTTATTTTTCTAAATCAGGGAGAAGCCATCTGTTGTTAGATATGATTTGACAATGTATGGTAAACACTGCCCTGCAAATTTCAGTTAGTTAATGCTATTGGATCATAAAGGAGCTAATAATAATCCAGTGACCTCACAAACTGTCATCCTCTGGAAAGTGCTGCAGATCTGAGGGAATTCAGCCACACCATGTCCAAGCATAGGAAGCAAGGAGAACACGGGACACGCCCACTGCAGTACTAAAGAGGATTAAGTTGTCCTGAAAATATCCAAAACAAAACAAAAATTGTAATGCATGAATCGTCTTAGCTGCTGATTCTAAATGGTTCAGGGTGTGAAACATATTTTCCCACAGGCAAAGTCAGAACACCGATCTATTTATTTTGATATCTGTCTCACCAGAAAGTATTAAACAGGTGATTATGAACCGCTTATGGTCTCCAGTATGAAAAACAATGAGAATCAATCCAAACAGCTGCTATATTCTCTTCTAATAGTCCAGAATATGAGAAATATCTGACAAAATATAAACAGGAGCTTGATCCATGCTACGCTTACAAATGTGTTAATTGGAGTGACATTCTGGGGCAACCACATATTTTAATTTCCAGACAGTATACACCTGATTTCATAGATTTTACCTGGTTCCATGTTGTACTTGTTACACACAGAAGGCCCTGGGTTCAAGCCCCAGTGAAACCGGGAGTGGCTTTTCAACAACTTCCTTAAGGATAAATAAAGTCTTATTTTATTTCATCTGCAGTCAAAAATGTAAAATTACACATGCAGAACTCATAATTTGACAATGAATGACCAATGACTCAAACATTTTAGAATTACATAAATCTTCTTTAGATATTTTGGGAACCAATACCCCACATGACCTTAAATATGGATTTGTTTTGGTTACATGTACTCATTTACTTTAAACCATTATGTAAAATGTATTTTGTTAAATATGATTTTTTTTTCCTTCACAAAGACTCGAACCAACGAGCTTACCTCCTACTGCACTCCAGAGAAGATTCTCCATTAGTACAGTAGAGCTTATTATTTTTGTTTTTCATTTTTTTAAATTCCTAACATTTTTTTCAGTGTTTGTTAATACTGAAGAAGTGAGAGAAAATCAGAGAAAAAAAACATTAAAATAGAAAACTGTGGGTGCAAATTAGAGATGCACAAACACACAGTAGGCTGTTTATTTTCTTTTTACTTATATTGGGAACTCTGGCACATAATTAGCAGTTTGTATTTTATTTCCACTTTTCTCTTCACTTTCTACTACCAGAAATATAGTCTGAGCTCTACTCACCCCTGAATGACCTCATTTACTGTAAACTATGAAGGAAAGTTTTCTCAGCGCAACAAATACAACATTTGAGTGATAAAATGTGTTAGCTGGTTTAAACCAAATGGTTCTCTTAAAAAATAAAAATCCTACTCATAACTTTCACTGAACATTAGTGAAAATAAGGAAAACATCTTCATGGAGGCTTGAGACTTAAGTACTAGTCAAGTGATGAATATTTATTATCTGATTTAAATTACCTATGATCCTATTGATTTAGGTTTTTGGATTATAATGTGTAGGAGGCAGAAATACCATACAGAGAGGTATAACACATCTTTACAACATGCAAAATGAGAAAAAAAATGATAATGAGATGGCGAAAACTCAAACGTATTACAAACTGAAACACAGACTACAAACTATAATCACTTACCAATGCAGTTGAAGCAGGATTCAAGCGTGTACTACTGCCAAACCATCTGTACTGTACTTATTACTTCCCACTTGGTTTTATCACCACTCTACAAAGGCTAATAGCTGCATCGCCCACATATGCAAGAGAAATGTGTCAGTAAACCAGTTATTGTTAATGATATTTTCCTTTGCAAATGGAATTGATCCTTCTCCTAGTGCCTATCCTTCATGTTAGCTATGTAACAGCAAAGCCCTCTTAATTTATTCTCATGGTCGCAGGGTAATAAGACTCAAGTGCTGATTTATGCAGGACAAAACAAGCTGCAGAGAGAGAAAACACACAGGCAGAAAGAAAGCAAGACACAGAGTAAAGTCGTATGAACTGCTTGTACTGATTCTAAGTGCTAGTTGCTGAATATCAGTAATATTCCACCTCCACAATGTGTCATGAAATTACAAAAAGATGTAAGAAGGATGTGTTATGTTTAATGCAGGCCAGCGGCAGCCTCCTCCTCACCCACAATAAAAGCAGACGAGGGCCAGAGAGAGGGAGACAAGATTCACGATTCCATGCAAAACAGTGTGATCTAATTAAAACTGGCAAACTAGAAAGATGTTTCAAAGCAAAATAATGATTTCTGCAATAGCTTTGATGATTTTACCATGATTCAAATATATTTGAAGCAAGGAGGAGGAGACCCCATCATGATCTGATTTGATCACATGCAGACATGTTGATGCCTCATTCTTAGTTTGTTTTGGGATATGAGATGTAAAAGAAAGACAAAAAACTGGCTTTATTTTCCCATGCACACACTAATAAACAGAAATGTTTCTGATGCCGTGTGTTGAATTTTTTGGGGGGTTCTAATTATAGTACCTCCCTTAATGTGACTGTCACATCAATTATGTGTGCCTGGAGCAAAATGTATGATGGTGTCTGAAAGGGGAAACTACAAATACAAATAATTCTTACATCTATCAACCACAGTTGCTCTTCTTCTTTGGCCTATATGAAAGAGAGAAACGTTAACATACATTTCATATTTGCAAACAAACTCAGGCACAGGTAATCATGTAAATTACAGACTGGAAATTGGCTCGAAACTAATTAAACACAAAATGCATTTTAAAAAAATGGAAACTAGCATCTATTTAATATTCATATTGGTCAGATATTTATTGTGTAGTTTCATAATATTGAAACAAACCACAACATCACAAACTAACGTCAGAGTTGAAACCCCACCACATTAGTGTCGTATTTTTGTGTTTATCTGCAAACCCCTTCTTTACATGGATTAAAAACAATTATTATGTCATTATCTTGAAATTTCAGAGAGATACTAACAATAGTAATAATAATAAGAAGAATACTAATAAGAATAAGAATAAGAATAAGAATAATACTGTAACAATAATAGTAATAATATTACTGCAATTCTGTGTCTTTTCAGTATTTTTATCACCTGTCTGATAGTAATTTTTGATAAATTCTATGTTAATTTCTGGCTGATTATGCACTAAGTTCTAAGCATTTATGTGCAATGTCCTTCTCATATGTTAACTTTCTAAAGCCTTAATCCAATCATGGTTGTCATGAATTTAAACTGATCTGCTGCTTATCAGAGCCACCATGTCCTACCTGAACCTATCACCAGGCTGAGGACAAACAGCTGCTACCTAACCTCGTCCTTGTGCTGACTGTAATGTTAGAGACGTCCTGTGGACCTCATCTACAAAACCACCACATTATCTCCCCCCAGTACCCTGCACACGTCTCACAGCTTCCTCTTTATACTAAGGTCATTGAAATGTCAAAGTTCAGTGGGAACCATGGCGGCGGTGGGCTAACTGTGGTGGGTTACACTGACAGAAACATGACTTACTCTGAAGCCTTCAGCTCTGTTCTGCAGCTACATAAACTCCCCACAAAACAAAGTGACATTCAGTATGAATGATATTTAAGAGGCAGATGGAGTTTTATTTGGACCAGTGAAATTATCCAAGGTTAAAGACAGAAAAATGAATGCAATCGATGCATTGATTTTTAGGGAAAAAATGCAACGGCTATGCAGTGATCGATTGGTAGCAATAAAGAAAGACCATAAATAAAGGATCTTACAGCAGCCTCAATGCTATAAAATGCTATGTCATTACTGTCTTTTTTCTTTTTGCTGGACTATATTTGAGAAATGGAGGGGTGAGATGGAAGAATGTGATTTGAGCAGAAACATTTCTAGCTTCTCTTTTTTTTTATTTTACAGTTTTTTTTTCCCCCAGCAAAATGTATTCATGTTCATACCTGTGGTGAGTCAGACCCTTCAGCCTTCAGACCCTTGAATGCTTAAGTCATTATTGCCTCTGCAAGGAAGGACTTAACTGTCACCTGGTAAGAACAAGCTTAACCACTGGAAAATAACTACCTGTCCTTGTCACTCTTTGCATTCTTTTTTACTCTATCTTTACTGCAAATGATATGAGAATAGCATCAGGTTGGTATTCAAAACTGTAAATAATGGTAGAAGACAGATATATGGATAAATATATGGTATATTGTGAGGAGGCAATGATCACCCACTATATGTGTTAGCAGTATGGCCTGTCAACAAGTTAATCCATCAAAAGCAACATAAAGGCAGATCATTAGTAAAATATGCCCAATTTTAACCATCTTGAACAAACAACTTTAGATTTATTCCACAAAATGGCAGGTCTCTGGCTATTTTTCACCAGGACTTGCTACTTCACTGTGGCAGGTCACTAAGTGGTGGAAAAGTTTTGGAACAAAGTGTTTGGATGTAATCAGGATCTTCTGCAGGAAAGATCCTGAGATCGACAAAGATCCACAAGACAAAAGATCCACAAGATTACTAAACCAGAAACTAGCAGCAACAGACAATTGCTGTGCAGGTAAAAGTTTCTACCTATGAACTTACAACTTAAGCAATATCAATAGGGACAATGATGACATGTCATCAGCGAGCAGGATGACTTTAATTATATTTGTTGTACAGTACCTTTATAATTTTCACTTTTTTTTATTCTATTATTGTGGATCCATTACAGCTCAGGGCAGAGATATATGAGCCACTATCTGATGCACCTCTACTCAGAGCTGTAGTGTGATCCATAATAATGCATTAGAGTCACTCTGTAGCGTTGGCACACACTGGCATATAAATTTTTGGACCTTGCATAGGGTATTAAAAAGATGGCCATCCCCTGAAATGTAGCATATAGATGCTCAGTCAGTCAATCACATCATGCACATTGGTTCATAAGTTAAAATGTGAATATCACATTATAATGGGCTGCTGATCTCTCACAACACTCTTACATGTTACTGTCATACTTCAAAGTCCTCTGGTATCAGTAAGAGGTGAAATTAGACGTAAAGCGTGAAATAGGCCCTCAAGACTGAAGCCTCAATAAGATCCACATCAATAGGCATCTTTCCTTTAAATAGAGAAATGCATTGCCTGTAAAGTAAGAAATTTCACGGCCCTGAGCTGGGAATCTTGAGAAGAATAGACTTCTTCTAGTGCCAATTCAGAAAAGCCTGCACAGCAGATTTCACAACCATTTTTGTACTTTGCTGATAAAATGCTTTCAAAGCACAGTGACACAGACAATACTTTCAGATTGGAAAAAAGCCATGTTTTGTCTCCATCCTTTTTCATCAATGCCTCAAATACAACCAATCCTAATTGCACAGTGGAAAAGAAATCCCCAACAAACACTGAGTCTAGCATCAAACATCCACACACACTTCAAACAGATCACTTGGCACATCCATGAGCCAGATATACTAAAACCTGCTTGTAAAACTCAGTAACTGATGTTTTTCTCATGTGTGTGTCACTGTGTGATTAGGTCTATTAGGCACATGAAGAGGATCTGGCACGATGGCACTGGAACCCTTCACCTGTTGGCCACTCATGCACAGCCCCACTTCATTTCTGTCAATGAATGCAGCTCACTTCATTTACATTTCCCACTCAAGCTCTTTATCGATGAATAAAAGGACATCACTGAGGAATAAGAGCTCGCTTTTATTGCCTTGTGCAAGGGAAAATGAGATGGATTATGGAGTCAGAATCCTATAAATCATCACCAGGCTTCCAACTCATTTTGTTTTACCGATCTTGTGAGGAACTGTCTTCCATTTGATTAAGACTTCACATCTGGACCTTCCTGAAAGCCTCATAATGTGTCCACCATCATCTACACCAGTGGAGCACAGAATTAAATCTCCAGATGTAGTTGATAGACCTTTTCCCCTGGTAGCCAATCAAGGGACCTACTGGAAAGGTTGTTCAATTAAAAATGCACTGAGAAGTCATCTCCTGGCCCTGAAGTGTTTTTCCTATATTACCCTGATGCTCTGTCAATTCATCCAATGGCTCATTAACAGCCAAGCTGTTCATTGAGGGTACAATGAAACAGGGAAAGAGTGAACCCCTGGACACCGGATCCTCCATGTTTTCTTATTAAATTCCTTTGCATTCACAGTGATAGATTGAATGGCCGAGTGCTAAGCCCTGTACATTCCTATAATAATGCAGATGAATAGAGAGAGTGATGAGATTTTGAAGCCCACTTAGGCACACACACATTCTTTGAGTGTGTCTGCTGGCTTCTCTCTGTGATGCAGTGCCTCCTGTGGTGAAAGATAGCAGTGGTGCACCACTTACCTTCCTCTCATCCCAGTCAGAACCATCCTTCTTAATCCATCTAACAGTGCTCACCCACCACCTTGTCCCCTTTTCATAACTTCAGAGCACTGCTTTACCCACTATCCTTGGGCAGGAGCTGCCATTCTCTGTACCATACTGGCATTCAGTTGCTGTTTGCAGCCATTAGGCCACTAAGGTCAGCGCTTAACTTACATTTTCACAGCTTCAGGCAGCACTGTTTTTTTTTTCCATCTTCTCTCCTTTTTCATTTCACATTGTTTTGTTTTTTGTTTTTTTTTGCAGCAAACTGCACACAATGGAACTGCTCATTAGCTGGGACTTCTAGTGTCATAACATGTTCCGAAAAAGGAAAGTGGGGGAGAAAGCCGGAACATTCAAGGCAACATTTTTTAGTCATCACAGTTAAAGCATCTGACAAATTAGCTGGTACTGCAGGCTATGGTCGTAACCCCACGGAGTACATCTTGATTCTTTAAGGAGAAGATAGGATAATGGCTAAGGAAATAACATTTCATCACAAAAGAACCATTCTGACTGAGATGAGACAGTACTCGACTGAATGGCTACCAGTGAGAGTGTGTCTGCCAAGTTTTTCTAGTTTCCTGATAGACCTGTCAAGGTTCATATATTTCATGGTGGAGAGAAGGTTGACTTGGTCAACAACAAGAGATGGAAAACTACAGCTTGTCATAGCTGTCTAAAGCAGGGGAAAAAATAAAATATGGTATTAAGAGTTCAATAAAAGTTATCCAGACTAATCGACCTACATATAAGATCACAAAGAGTCATGGCCAAAAAGAAGAATTATCGAACAAATAACCTGATCTCTTCCATATTAATCTTAATGTGTTATTGATTAGTCCATCGGATGAAAATCCTGACTGAGATGATTTTTGGATACTGATATCACAGTAATAACCACAATTTATTTTGTTTGTTTTTTGCTGCCACCTGCTATTACTACTTATTTCACAGTAATATATTATCAGGATCCTACGCACTGCAGCAATGTTATATTTTAGCATTTGTACAATGGATAAAATAGATGCATATAAATAATGACCAAAACAAAGAAACACATTGTAAAATGTGCTAAAAGCCAGTATAAAAATAATGTAAAGTTATATTGATGCTCTTTAATTATATGAGTTTAAATTGAGTCTTTTTTTTATGTTTTGCCATCGACCAACTTTTACCATGTTATTTAATAGATGTGTTACAGTCCAATTCTTGAATCCAGTTGTTTCCACTCCCGTTACAAGGTGATGATGTGTTGCATTTGTCCTTGTGAAATAATGAGAATGTATAATGTAGAATAACTGAAATGAGCTCGGTCGCAGCACCAATAGATTCCGCTGAGAGCAGAATATTCAGTCAAGTAATTACATTAAGATAACATGAACATTTTATTTGCTGTGTTTCATTTAAGCCCTACAGCCATATGCTGAGTTTGTTTCTTTTCTTTCCATGTTGCAGTCGCTCATCAATTGATCAGTTCTCTTGGAGTGAATCCCAGTGTCACTCCTCAACCAAGCAAATAAGCAAGAAGTAAATTAACTTTAATTTCCTAATGAGAAATGCAATTCCACTACAGCCAGGGTATGACATTCATATTTAATGAACCACAATAGCTCACATCAGAGGTCTCAATAAAGCTAGCTGGCAAGCTTTTTGTGCGAATATACAACACTGCACTGGAAAGACTGGAGCTCCTCATTGCCTGGCAACTTCCCGTAGGTTTCTATTGCTCATTCGCAGCTCTGTGAGATGTCAGGCTTTGGCGCTTATGAAAATTGAACTCCAAACTCTTCTTCACCCTAGGCTAAAAAAATGCTGAGCAATTCCTTGTCATATTCACACTGTGAAAAGACAAATCTGTAAGGTGAAGCAGGCATCACCCAACCTGGTGTCACTGCCTGACATATTGACTGAGGGAGAAAAAGAAGGTGTGTGTGTGTGTGTGCTGTGGTGGGTAGGGTGGAGAGTTATAAAGGGGAAGAGTGTGAAAAAGGCAAAAAAGAAAAAGAGAAGCAGAGAAAGAGAAAGGGTAGGGGGTAAAATGGGGGATTGCCTTTACTAAATTCCACCAACATTTATTCCAAACATTAATTTCATGGCGCTATCAGAGCTGTTTCAGGGTTGAGGAATGAAGGAAGAGCAGGAACAAATTGCTTTCAAGTTCCACAGTGCATTCCCTCTGGAAGGCACACACCGGGATTTCTCCCCTCTAATTAAATCCCCCCCTGTTGTATTTAAAACCATAAGATGTAATTAGAACATTTAGTTTAAATTTAAAACACTTAGATTTCTTCCCTCCCACTTGCCACAATTTAATTATATTCAGAATATCGCCGAGTCTTGACAGGAAAGGAGAGTTGCTATAGAGATGACCATGGCTGAGCTGTACTTGGAAATCCTTCAGAGCAGCGAGTCTTCACACATCCAGCCATGCACTCACGCACATCCACACAAACACAACCAAGCATGCAAACAAGCACAAAGCAGCAAGTGCTTCTTTCTGATTTTCTAGGTGCATGCGAATATGCAAACACATGTACAAACTGTCGCATTCTCGACAACTCAGCCAGCAACTCCATCAGCAACAAACAAGCACATTATTTTCTATCAGGTGGCAGCTACGAGCACAGATACAGGCCACAGGAGAGCACCTTTATCACTGGGAGCAGACAGCCACCCTCCCCATTCCTCCCTCTTTCTCTATCTCTAGGCTGACCTCGCTCCCTCTTTACCTACCTCTCTGCACTGTGGAGCTGCAGATGTTGCCGTAGGTGTTTCCCTCTCACTCTCCTTCTCTCTGTTAGGGCCTTGAAGACAATAACACAGAAATCAATGCGATGGGATGGCCACTGTCACAATCATTACATAGTCTTTTCTGATGAAAGAATGGAGTGCACTGATGGTACTCAATACAGTTCAATTTTCTTGGATTGCTCAAACACCAAAGTCACCCACACACTTTTCCTTCCATTCTTTATCACCTATAATCTCATGTAGCAACAAAGAAAAAAAATCTCAAGTATCTTCCAGAGGCCAGATGTGATGCATTTACCATTCACCTTTTACCGTTCATTCACAGCCGAAAAGAATTTAGCTTCATCAGTCATACAAATTAGTTATTCTCTGCCTTACAAATCAACCATTACAATATCTGCTATTGGAAGCCTGAAGAGCAAGGTCACAAATATTACAGGGAGGGTCTTTGTGCCATGCAGAATATACAATATGATGCCTCAGCTTCTTATAATGCTGAGCTTAGACATGGCTGCTTACCATTTGGAGAAGGCCAAGCAGAGAATGTACTCTCCAAATAACATCTTCTATAAAATTCACAGCATGATACAAGCAAAATAACCACAAAAAAAAGGCAACTTAGTGCACAGAAACCTAACAGAAGCTTTGAAAAGTACTTGATCCTTCACTATTTGAGCAAATCCAATACTGTATCTGAGCCATTTCTGCACACTGAAATCTTCTGACTGAATCAGTAAAGTGTAAATCAAGGCTTTGCTTTGATGACGCTTGTAAAGACAGTGCAACTGTGCAACAATTTTCCAAAATGAATTATTGAACAGAAAAATCTTATTAAATGCATAAAATAAGAATCTTACACTTACTGTTAATAATGATCATGTAGATGGCTTTGTTTTTTAAATTAGTGTACTACATCCATCTGAATGGAATGCATTCGAAATGATCTCCATATTCAGATGAAAAGTTGATCAGCTGTCAGACTACCTGCACCAGCCAACACACCTCCTTTGACACCTGTTTGTATTTTCACAACAGGAGCACTACAGCAAAGTACCTCACTATTAAAGGTCCATTCCGCAAATTTGCCTGTTTTCTACCCAGAAGACCACACTGATTCTTCTTTTAGATGAAGTTCGATGGTGGCTGTAACATAGAACCTACTCTGACATTTTCTACAGTTTTGTTGTTTCTTGATTGTAAATTTCAATGAAGCTCAGTGTAAATATCACAATACATGCAGGAAAGAAAGGGTGCATCAATGACAAATTGGGATTAGATGCCACTATGCACAACAATGGGTCCTAGTTATGATGTAGAAAAGCACAATCAGACTCAAAAGCCAGCATGTAATGAGGAACAAGATACACTCTGTCTCTATGATTTTCATGCATTAAAATTTAGAGCACACAAGCCCATTTTCAAGTTTTTCCAATGTCTGGTTCAAATAAGCTGCTACAGTTCAACCATTATTGTAATTATTAGATGAACTCCTTGGCTGAACTCTGCTCCTCTGACCTGGTGTTCTTTCACTCCTAACATAGCATGCAGAAAATAGAGGGTAAAATTCAGCTGCTCTTTCTGACTATTTTGCCACCAAATTGCTTCTCTAAATCATGCTAGACTGCAAATTGTTAAATTTCACAGGACTCCTTTCCAACACTCACCCGCCCACCAGATTTTCCTCTTCTGCACTGGTCATCAGCGAACACAAAGGGAAGCAGATAACTGATACTTTGCACACAATGCAAGACATGCAAAGCTATTTCCAACCCTGAAACTCTCCCACCATTACCCCAACCACCTCAACACCCCCCCCCCNCCCCCCCCCCAGTGTTTTAAAGTTAAATTGTAAGATAGACAAGAGAAAACTGCAAGTAGGAGGGTTTGTTCACAGACATAACACTCAGATAGAAGAGCAGCCTTTGGTGCAGCATGGGGCCTAACGAGCAGACTGGAACAGGAGGTGTGCGTGCGTGGTGTGTGTGTGTGTGTGCGTGCATGCGTGCGTGCATGCGCGTGTGTGCGTATGTATGCATGCTGCTTCCATAAATGTATCCATTTATGTGTGCATATTTTGTGGACATGTTTTAATGTGAGTTTGTCTACTGGTTTTACATATGTGCACGTGTCTCCATGAATATCTGCATGGGTCAGGAAGTGTCCAGAGCAACTGCAGCAAGCAACTTATGACATGATGTCAGGTCTAATTAGCTCGCCTTGCCTGAGGCTCATTACTCACAAGCCACTAGGATGAGGAAATACAGAGATGAGGAGTTGGGGGGGAGGGAGGAAAAGGCCACATGGGGAGCACTCATCACCATTTGATCTTTATCTCCACTGCCTTCTCTCTAGAATCACAACACAACTTTGATAAGGGCACACACACACACACACACACACACCCCACTCAAGANCTAGAATCACAACACAACTTTGATAAGGGCACACACACACACACACACACACACCCCACTCAAGAACTCGTATCATCCCCCCTCGTGGTCTTTTATGCCTCCCCATGCTCCACATTTCCTCACACACATTGCTGCCTCTTTAAGTACTTGGAAGACTCTTTGTGAAAAAAAAAAAATGTGACAGCAAATCTCTTGCTGTTAATATTCAGTTGATATGGCTTGNTTTGTGAAAAAAAAAAAATGTGACAGCAAATCTCTTGCTGTTAATATTCAGTTGATATGGCTTGAGGGTTAAAGAAATATGTATCAATCTCTGCGGTCACCGTGGAAACATATTTATATCCAAATTAGTTTGATTGGAACAACCTCACCAGTAGATTAATGATGAAATTATATGTACAAGTAGAAATAAAGATGCTTACAAGAGGATTTTCAAAACAATGGTAAAAGGGAAATAAAACATATATAAGCTGTGACTCAAAATGCACATTTAATTGCATTATTCAGTAACATTCTTGTCAAAAGCCTTCATCAGTATGGTTCTTGTTAGTGAATAAAGGGCTGATTATTGACAGGACAATGTTCAGTAATTTGACAGTATTCAGGCAGATGACTTTGCTGATTAAGTAAGTGCCTTAAAATGGCCTTTTTCTGGTGAAAAGCACAATGACAGGAACAATTCAGATGTGCTGACCTCTCGGCTGAACAGGATGCAAGGGCTAAAGGTCAACTTACACTCAGATGTGTGTTCAGTGAGATAAATTGAAATCTCAGTTTGAAATACTGGAGTCCAAGCCTTTGTCTTGATTCTGTCAGTTCAGTCTATTATTTGCATTTACCTACAACAATGGCCTCTGATATTTCCCAATTTGTCCATGTCCACGTCACCTTTTGTGTCCAAAGATCAATCATCCATTATCAAGCAAGTTCACGGCCACTTACGGCCTTTTTTAAAATCTTGTATACAGCTAACATTCTTATTTTATAGCTCTCCTGTGTTTACATCTGTTTAGAAATTTTAATTATGTAGTTGTACCATTTTGTCACTGTTTCTATGTTTTTATGTATTTTAAGGGTTTAATTTTAATTGTATGGCATTGTATTCAATTTTTTTTATTTACATTATTGGCTGTTCCTTTTTTAATGAAAAGCACTTTGGGCTGTACCACTTCACACTGAGAAGTATACAAAACACCTCTGTTTCATTGTGTTTTGTTTTTTTTTTACTTGAAATAACTAAAAACAGGTACAAAATCATAAAAAGAAGCAAGTTACAATGATGTAATGTAACACATAACTGACTAAAAGATACAGCATATGAGGTATTCTGCACTCTGCATGGAATTTATTCAGCATCCTCGATACTGAAGGTGAATCTTTGCATTACTTAAGATTACTTTACATGTATCATAGCCATTAGAGACATCTAAAATCTGATCAGGGAGGCTTTTCCTCCAACGACTGGGACAATCATGTAAGTCTCCCAGTAGCTGCCAACATGGATTTTAAAGTCGTCCAATAGATGAAGCTGCAGACAGCATATAAAACCAACAGTCTTCTTCTCTGCAACCTGCAGTCACATCAAGGCAACCTTCTCATCCATCAGAGCAATCAATATGGATCCAAACCGACCCCCCCCCAAAAAAAAAAAAAAAANAAAAAAAAAAAAAAAACCATAGAAGTAATCCAAATTTAATGACAAAGTGTACATGTGTGTGTTGACAATTAATAACTAATAATCCTCAACACTGCTACTAATATTACCTTCACCTCCCTTTGCATTCATCATTCTAGCACATTGACATCTTATGCTTTATTTTTCACCTGGACAGCCTGAGGCTCTGTTATGATGCAGATAACTTCCTCATGCTACAGTGGAAGCATTTGCACTACGCTCACAATTACACTTATAGACACGATCAGTCTGACATGCAGAAACCAACGCTTACTGTACTCTTCTCTCAAGGAAGAGTTGTTTATCTGTTTTTTCTTTTACTTTTTTTCCTATCTTTTTATCTTTCTTTGTATTCATCACAAACTAACCCTCAAAATGATGAAAATATATAAATAAATAAATACACATACACTCACTTTTTTTCTCTGAATTTCCTCTCAGGACCACACTAAAGTGAAACACAAGCCTTGCCAAATCTCTTGTGTTTTGAGTACGAGCATTAAAGCATACAGGGATAAAGACTGCCAGTCTGAATTCCAGAGATGTTTTGATGTTTAGGCTGCATGTAGGAAGATGATGATGCTCAGACTGCGGAGTGCAAAGCAAAGACAAGGTTGGCATTCCGAATAATGGCAGCCATGACAACTTTAGATAAATAGTCAACTTCTATTGAGGTCACCGTCTTCTTACCTCAGCACCTGTTCAGTCCGTCATCTAACCATCCATCTATCCCTGGTACTGCAGTACTCTGCTGATTAAATGCAAGTGATTAATCTATCTAAACTTCATGTCTTTTATTTGTTAGAGTGATTTGAATGTATGCTGAGATCTAAAGACATGTGACTCTTTGAAACATCCACTTGGCTCTTTCAATCCACTGAACATTAGAGCTGAAATGTGGAATACATTGTTAGATTGTGTAATTATATGGCACAGCTAGAAGGACACAGTGGCGACTGTGTGGAATTTGCATGTCTGCATCCCAGTTGTTAAGGTTGCATTTACTCCAGGGCCTCTGGTTTCCTCCTGCAGCCCAAAACTTTGCAGGTCAGGTGAATTTTAAAGTGAGAATCATGGCAGTTTTCCTGTATTGGTGCTAAAGTCTGAAGGGGAAGAATGAAGCTGCTCTTTTCATAGACTAAAGTGTTATTGATTTGCACACATTTCACATTTTATTCAGTTGTATTCTTTTGCTCAAACAAAGAGACCTGCATGATGTCATAGAGGTAATTTTTCCAGCCTTACAAAAGCTTTCATACAGTAGTTTTCACTTGGTAAATAGTGCACCCCAAGACAAATAAACTGAATTTAATGTGTAAGATCTGTGAAATCCACCATTAATATTTAAATTGCCTCTAGAAAATGTATGAATGTACAGTAATTGCTGGTCTGCAATAGAGATGTTTAAAAATTATTCTGTGATTGTATTTTATTTTTTTGTTGGGATTTTGCTGAATATAACCATATATATAAGAATTATAATGAATTTGGAGACTACTTTTGGAGTTAATTTTATCCATTCAGAGAACTTTCCCTCAAGAAACTGCAGCTTCATGGGATTTTTAAAATTGCAGAACAGCCTAGGCAGCATTTCTGCAAATTCTGTGAAATTCCCATAATGTCCAAATATGTTAAACTTAAAATATTTCATCAGCTGTTTATGGAATCAAGCTATTTTCTATTATAAGCCTCATTGTAAAAACTAACACAGATGGTCACTGGAGGCTTGCTCAGGGTGGCGGCTGCATAATTACAATAGAATGCACTGCTGTAATTTATTGTAATTCTCATTTAAATGCACAATAACAAAGTGCTGCTAAAAAAAACAAATCAGAGCAGTATGATGGAAAGCTGTCCTTGTGGATTTGATGTTTAGACAATGTACAAATATTTTAGTCTCTTAAACTCTGAGATACCCACCACTGATTTCATTCTCACAAACTCATATTTTGTAGCCAACATATTATTTGAAATTGTAACTGATCACAGAGGTTTACAAAAACACCAAAATATGTGTACGCATTTTGGAAAATCTACATAACATGATGTATATAATACATTGAGAGCAAAGAAATTTTTTAGGAAAATTAAAAACGATGATGATATAAATAAAATGTCATAGTATAAAAGGGTTACTATCATGCATTTAAGGGATTTATTCATGGATATGATTCATGAATTCAGTGGTAATTAAGGGATTTTTAAACATTTTTTTTTAATGGTTTACAGGGATATTTATGAATTATCAATTTGAAAGACCTTAGATTGTACTCAATTTGATCATTAAAGTGTAAATTAAAGGTATTCAATTGTCATTAAGAGATTAAATATTTATCTCCATGTTTGGAGAGCTATATTCACAGCCAGTGATAATTTTAATAATAGTATCGAGATCAAATATATTGAAGTGTATGCAATTCCATCAGCAGTACATGGCCTTTGGATGGTTAATAAATAAGCAGCATGGTTGAATGTGCCTCAATGACAGAAATAAGATGTTACCTCTTGATGCCTGAGTGGGTGTATTAAGTGTTAGGTTTCTATCTTGCTCCAACCAAATAATTTGTGATGCATAAAGCCGCATGATGCCAAATAATTCAGTCTTTACTCTGAGTTCCACCACAGTAAAACACATAAATCAAAGCTGTTTGCTGATAACAAGGAATATATCTTGTGGGAAAAGCATTTTAGGTGGATGCAAGGCTTGGCAGTTCACATTCATTGGTTTAAACATGACTCACCACCTCATCTCTAAGACTGAGCACAAACTAAAGAGCAACTCTAAAAATAAGAAGCAGACTCCATTAGCTTTTCCTCACGTTACACATTTTGCCCTGATACTGAGCAGCAAGAACTGAGTCAGACCACTCTAAACTCCTTCAATGTGGAAAAGAAAAAGAAACTCAAAGGACCAACAGGGTGATCTTATTAACATAGCAACAAAATGTTTTTAGGTGCAAATTTGATGATGTGAAGGAGGATCAGCCAGCAAAGGCTTACAGCAACATCTACTGGTATGAAAAGGTCAACATGAATGGAGAGAATCAGAAAGGTCACAGTGAAATTATCGACCATCTGTGTCATTGTGGGTTAGTCCAGGTTTATTCCATACTTCCTGGGAGAGAAGCCCAAACTGAAACTAACACTAAGTGAGTGTTAGCGGGCTAACACTCACTGGACCTATTGCCCTACAGTGAAAAGTAGGATTTAACATGGAGAAAACACTCTGCCACAGCAAAGATTTCTAGAGTCATGCAACATTTCACCAAGAACTGGATTGGTCTGCATAGCAATAAGTTTGAACTCTTAAGATTGCAGTTTCCATAGGAACTAAGTAAGGCAGCGATCAGCTCTCAAGACAGATTGACAAGATGCTTAAAGTACAGAAGCAACTCTATTTCTGTTTGAAACAATACCACGAGCCACAGAAATGAGCCAGGCGTTAATTACGAGGGATTTTAGCTTATCAAACAAATAGAAATTACTTGACATTTTTCATCATGTATTTTTCTACAGAATAAACATCACAAAAATAAACCTTGCCTAAGGCACAGTGCCTAATTTGGGATGGAAAGACATGCCATTGATAAACAGAGCTGGTAAAATGAAAAGAAGCACAAAAACAAAACTGCTGGGTTTACTAAGAGGGGAAGGAAATCAGGCAGTTATTCACTTAACTTTTGGGTAAACAAATGTATTTAAATCAAGTAAATATTTCAAATAAAAAAACCTTTTAAAAATACGATATCTCTTTTATTGTGGCATGTCAAGATATTTTTTCTTCCAAGGCTCAGTACTCAACAAGTCGTTCGGCTTCCTTTTGCTGAGGATCTTTTAACAGCCCCTTGTAATGACAGCATTATTCCATATAAATGCAACCCATTTCTGTGTTCTCATCCTGAAGACAACCCATGTAATGACACATGTCACTAATAGAGCGAGCACTCCTGAGCAACACCAAATAAAACCACACATAATTAATTGCAGCCTGTCATAGTGACCTTTTGTGTTTGATAAATCATAAAACCTATGAGACTGCCATTCGCCTCCTGGATTGGAAATTCCCAGCTTTGAGAAATGATCTTGGATCTCAGGATTGAGAGCCATACCCACCCAGGCAGTTTGTGCTTGCAGAGCACATACAAATACATAGAGGCAAGCCCATGCGTGCATGCAAAACTTGTATTATTCTGTCCTTTCAGCTCAAGACAGGACATAGCGGCACTTTATTGTCTAAGTGAAAGTCAAATTGCTATTTCATCATTCAGTAAAAAGAAGCATTCCCTTGGTGCTCAATTAAACTTCAACTGTAGGACGCGAGACTGTGAAGTCACCGGGTTCTTCACTAGTTCATTTTAAGTGGAAAAGCACATTTCAATGTCAGAGGAGACACTTTTTAACTTCCAAAGAAGGAGTTTGCAACTCCTTCATGCTCAGTTCTTTATCTGCAGCTTTTGAATGGGAAATTTAAAAAGAAAATTAAAAACTTAAGCCAGTAGGATCAAAAGCTTATTTAGAGTCTGTTAGTAGGTTGTTTCACCTCTTGTGTTGGGCTACGAAAGTAATCAGTAATCATAAATTTAATTCATATTAAGGTGAAATATTATACATGGTAGTGTGTCAAAAATTATTTTCAATTGATTAATTGTAATACAGGAAGCATAGATCTTGAGGCTTTATTATATATAAAATAAATACTGTGCCCAGGTTGTACCCTTCCTGGTGATGTTGTCATGGACCAACTGTGGGGCTGAGCTGCTGTGTCAAGCAGTTTTGTCAGAGCAGTTGAGATGCTAAGTCAAAGACTTGTCCAGGCACCACTAATCAAATTTACTTTCTATTATAATGTTGTTAATTTGAAGTAATGAGTTCGGATAATCTTTTTTTCTTAACACAGATAAACATGCACTCATCACGCAGTCACACACACTGCATGATTAAAGAAATTATTTCATGATTTGTTTAAGTAAACGCAATTATGCTATTATGACTTATTAAAATGTCAACAAAATAAATAAAGCAACTGTGTTACCTGTGAATTAGGTGAGATTGCATGAAGACAGAATACATAATAGACTCTGCAAATAAAATGAATACGCTGGTTGTCCCTTGTGCAAATAAATTGAATTGTTTTATTTTACTGAACATCTGAAGCTGTATTTTTATTTATTTATTTATTTATTCATTTATTTTACAGAAAACACTATTTTCCATTAAAGTCAAGAAAAAATTAATGGTACCTTTAATCAACATGGGTCTAACTGTCACAGATTTTGGCCATCATTCTTATTGGTTAGATTATTGTGTGCCTTGTAAAGGCACTAAAAACAACTTCACGAAAAAAAAAATCCAATTAAGCCAAAATCATCTAAAATGCTAATATGGGAGCATAACCAAAAGTAAAGACTCAAAGCTGTCTGCTGGAATTTCCAAGGCAATTGTCCTTGACACTGCAGATCGACTTTGATTTCAACCTGAAAAGTGACTGACTGTATTCATTAGCACACAGGTTTGTTGTGTGGCTCACATTTACAATGTAATCCAAATCCTTGTAAACCTGTTCCAGTGGCTGATTATACAAGCTATTATTCTGAGGATTTTCACTCATATTTATTTCAACCTGAATATTTACTGTAGATAAAAGAATAAACAAAGAGTATAGACAAAGAATGGGGGCAGAAGCAGAAAGGCAACTTGTCAACTGTCCAGTAACAATGTGACCTTCAGGAGAATGATAATTTTTCTGCAGTCACAGCACACCAGTGCCAACAAAGGAACAGAGTAAAGACCGGGTCAGCAGCCTGACCAGCTGTACAACTCACACAAAATGGAAAAACACACACAGGCTAACCTTATTTTGGTGTTTAAAGGTCAGGGTTAAGGCTTGTGTTACCTGCCCAAATGGACACTACTGTAAAGCTCTGTTTAGTGGAGTCCCTGTCTCAGAAATGTCATAAACAAAAGTGAATGATGGCTGCAACAATGAGAAGACCTGGGTTTCAGAATTGTCCTTTAACATAGCAATTACTGTTCGAAATGGTAATTTATACCTGTTCAGATGACAAATAGTTGAATGTGGATGGCAAAGCCATCACAGAGAGAAGACGGGTTGTTAACAGCAGTGCTGCTTGTCTCTGTGTATTTGTAATCACGACATGTGAATCATATAAATGGTGATAATAGCACATGATTTCAGCTCTTTTCAGAAAAAAAAGACAGGCTGAGAGAGAAAACCCTCCTGACTTTCACACCTCAACACACCTGGCCAATTGCTGTATGAAGTGGCAAGACTTGCGATTTGTCCATTTCGGAAATTAACAAATTTTCTTTCTACCAAGAGTGTCAAATGTTATCTCAGATCACACCAACTCCATTGAGGGCAGAAGAAATTAAAAAGCTAATGAGCACATATGCCTGTTTACCATGTTTCAGTCCTGACTCCTGCAGATTATGATCTCATTAATACATTCTCTCCTTCTACCATACAGATCAGGACATTATGCATCATCTTCCACAGAGCCATAGATAGAAACTGTAATTCCAAGACAGATATAGCACCCGATTTAAAGAAATGCCAGAAAACTGTTTCTAGAAGATTTCTTTTCCTTTCCAAAGTCAGAAGGGCTGACTGGGGATGGGGGAAATGTGGAGTCATTGCTAATGAGTTCATCACCTGCCTATGAAAAGGAGGGATTTCAAATTGGCATAAACATTGCATTATGTGTCTAAAATGATACAAAATCAGGTGACTGCAGATAATTATCCAAATCAGCCCATTTCATTCCCTAAACCTAAAAATAAAAGAAAAAAAGGAAAAAATCGTGTGCACTGTCTAGGTATGAGCCAGAGTCACTGCAACACACACCTTTTCCAGAGTGTGTGCACCTTCTGCATAATATCAACAGACTGTTCCATGAATATTAAACGGTAAGACAAGACACTTGTCTTTATGCAACAAAACAAGGTGCAGCTGAGTGTCCAAAGAACCAAACGCACTCTGGTCACATTGCCAGACATCAGACCTCACCAGACGAGCCGTGCTAAAACGTCAGCTGAAATTGGAGCATGTTAGCACACATGGTGCAGATGAAGTGTGACCAGCAGGCAGCAGACACGGTATCACCCTAACCAGACCTGACATGAGAGCAATTTGCTCACTTTTATACAAAATTGATTGGAAACAGTGGCAGGATTTAAGTACTTTAACATAGTTTGGAAAACAAGGTGCTCTCTAAGGTACAAACTCAGCAGCAGCCACCAGACATTTGTTGAACTGAGTGCAGGAACCATTAAGTCTAATTACAGAGGAGCTGCTCCATGGGCCTGCTGACGTAATGTTACTGACCAGCATACAGGCTAAAGATGCTTCCTGAATAGTAACAGAACCCATTTGAGCAGTTATCCATTAGATGTAGAGGTGCATTTGAATTATCAGAGGCCATTAAATTGCTCCAGCCTGCATTGATTTACTAAGTAATGACACAGCCTTTTGGACACAAAATGAAAGCACTGGAGGTTGATAACCTAAACAAGATAAATTATAAAAGACTAAATGTTGCATACTTAATCATTTGTCTACTTTGCGATGCTGCTGTCAGAAGGTAAAAATGGAGTCCCATTCAGCATTATGTTGAATCTTTGAGAAATATTTAGTCCCAACTTATACGGCTCATGTTGACAAAGGCAGATAAAAGGCAAAACAACTAAAGGCAGCATCAATAGCTGTGAGGATGACAAGATTATGAAACAGCATTACCGTCACATCTGTAGCTCAACACACTGCTTGACAGACATAGTGTGCAAAATGTATGACCTCTTTTGGAATGAAGAGTCTTTCATTTTTTCCTTCACAATGAAAATCAAAGAAAAATACAAGCTGTCACACCTACATGCACAAGAAAACAGAGAGAAAGGTACACACAAATCTCCACGCAAGCAAATATCCAACACATTCCACATTCTTCCTTCTCTCATCTTTCCTAAGTTACAAGTTGCGGAATAAGCAACTGGTCACTGTTCCTCCTCCTCCCTCATCCTGCCATATTAAGGATCGCTTGCTATGGGGCCATACTATGAACTGGCCTTTAGACCAGCTCTAGGAGCAAGGTCTGCGGTGCTGGGCAGTAAATAACCTGCATAAATGTGTCACAGGGAGACAACCTGCAGACACCAACCCATTTAATGTTAATAGGAAAGCATCGGTTACCAGATTCTAAATAATAGCTCGCAGTCACCATGGCCAAGGATAGGTACTGTGGGTGCAGGAATTTATGGAGTTAGCAAATTGCTTTTCTATCCCAATTCTTCCCCCATTTGTCCGTTTTGCCATCTCTCAGCCTAGGGTGGGGATGATGGAGAGATGCTGCTAGATGTTGTAGCCAGGATGACTGAGCACAGCTGTCTTGTGGCCAGAGAGCTTAGGATGATGATGCTCAGAGGTGTATGACAACCATCCGTCCATCTGGGTCTCAGAGGGGATGCCTATTTGACAGGACACTAAGATATTTTTATTTCTGGGGGGCTGAGTTGCGTGATTGTGACTAGTGGCACTTTTCTTGGAGAGGATGAATGTGACGGCAAAGACAGAGAAGCTTTGTGGTGAGTAATGTAAAAAAAAAAAAATGTATTCAGGGCCACAGTACACATACTTCCTATATGACAATCCCATAGGATTTTTTTTTTCCTTTTTAGCCCGTTTCAAATTAACTTCCTAAAGATGCCCCAATTAAGAAGACATGGATGTGACATTAAATTTTATAAGGTGACTAAGGTGACATATTTTAATCAGTTACTTCCTGGAAAAGACTTCTACTTTTCCTGTCCAGTGGCTCACGCTGTAACACAGCCAATAAATATTACAAAAGTGTGTTGACCTCCAAATATACTGTCGCGCACACACACACAGCTCTCCTAATCCAGTCAAACAGTCATATTCTCTAGTCTCCAATGCACACAAACATGAAAACACCAAAATCGAGCAAAGATGAAAGACCACTACAAGTGAGAAACTTTGTCAAAACCTAATTAAGGCGTTATGTTTACTATGATGGATTACCAGGCATTTTAGGAGTCTGTGCAAGTTCTTCATGAATAGTAGCAAACAGCTTTTTCTGCAGGGAGGGAAAATGAGCCTTGGTATCTCAGCTATGCAATGTGTGCAGACTAATATAAAGAAGAAAGGCAACCTAGGCAAATGCACCAGACATAAAAAGCCACAGGAAGTATACTTTAAATAATCTGCAAAATCGAGTCACAGTGGCTCATTCAATGCCAACAGAGAGTCCAGCATAAAGCCAATTGTTTTACATTGCTGGACAGGTTTCAGGTTTTCCCAGCATTGTGCCATAGGCTAAGCCAGAGGCAGAATGAGAAAACACAAATCAGTGAAGTCTTCATCTGACCCACCAGGGAGGAAGGTGACATCAATAAGGTCAAAGCTTGGGTCAGCTGTAATCAAATCAAATGCTAGTTTAACCAGCGAGACTCCACGAGTTTCACTGATTTTACTTCCCATTACTGCTATCTGCTGCATAACAAGAATGTTTCATATCTAATTTGTCTTTAAAAAATGACAGGATCCAACTTACTACAATTACCGTAATCACTGTACATTTAAATAATATATTTTTTTCACTTAATGTCACCATTGCGGTTGTTAGACTGCTAATTTTAATGCTTCACTAGAGTTACAGAAGACCCCAGGGAGACTTTAACAGAGAATGACATTTTCAGATCACTCTGTTGAATTAACAAAGCAGGGGGGAAAAAAACATGCCTGAGATCATCTTTTACACATTCTGCTACCCGCATAACATAATAAATAATGCAATCCAAAAATACATGTTAAGGATCATCAGAGTAAAAGAAAACAAACCATGAAAGAGACCATTTCCTGCCTTGCAAATGCTGCAAATTTAGGATTAACCTTTCAATACTCTTGAAACTGATAAGAATAACAGTGGCACTGTGCTCTAAAGGATACAGAGAGAATCTTAATGGGGATGAAGCTGCATGACATATTCTCAAGGCTCAGTTGGAGAGTGTTGGAAATGAAAAACATAAGATGTGACCAGAAGGCATCTAGATGGAGAGAGAGGCATTGACAATGGAACAACCTCGTAATCCTTTTAGCGTCTTTCATAATTATGGTTCACTGCTGCGTGAAGCCTTTAGAAACAACCAGCCTCCCCCTGTCAAACCTGGTTACACAAAACCAATTACAGTATTCAGCCTGCTATGATCATAATACTCTATGTTTAAAAAAAAATAAAAAATAAAAAATTAACTTTTTTTTTTAAACCCAATATTAAACCTCCTGCAGAAGTATTCTTTTTATTTTTACATTTTCAAATGTTTTGCAGCAACCCCCCGAGATCAGAGAACCATAACATCAAACTGTATTGCCAAATATGGCTGGATGTGCTCTTATTAAGCATTTGGATTCTAAGGAAAAATTATCTTTCTGTGCAGGTACTGGAAAATTACTGTCCACACAATTTACATCAAATTATTTTCAACAAACACAGACTGATTATTCTGAGAGGTCCTTTGCAGAAGGACAACATAAATGTCATTTTCTGTGGGATTTCTCCATGAGATAGGATGTCACTTCATGCACCATGGAAATATTATTAACTTCTCTTTACCCAGGTAAACCATTTAGAGTTTCCACACATACAATTTCATCCTGGATTGAACCACTGAGCACCAAGAGGTTTAAGATCAAAGATGAAAGAATACAAAACCAGCCAAATAAGAAAGGGAGATAGGAATGCTTTTGATATTCAGTCTGGTCTGGCTCCAACTCAGTGCATTTTTATGAAGGCAATTGTATTTGATTAACCCTTCAAAAGAACATGTACGCTCCAAAACAGGAACAGCAAACGCACATGGATTCCTTAATAACCCAGGCTGAAAACACACAACTAACCTGCTGAACCAATGAATTTAGTCAATAGGACGCTTTAATAACTGTCATGTTTCACAGATTTTATCATCTTTCCAAAAAGAAAAAGAAAAAAAAAGTTGCTAGAGACCCAATTAGTAATTTTGAGCCCATACATATGAAGAAAATGCATATTTAAAGAGTTTGCAAAATTGATGAAAAATTCGGGATTTGGAGCTTCTAAAACAAAATTTTGTACAGCCGGTAAGGACACTACAAACTTTAATGTAAGCTATTTTTCTAAATTTAATTCTCCTATTCATATTAAGATCTATCAGTTTCAAACTAAGGTTCAAGTTTGAGTCGATTTTAGGAAACGGGGCTACTGTGGATTGTGCCTTTAGATAAACTTTCAGTAAGCCCTCAGAAGCAGACGTGAGTACTCTCCGACTTCCAGACATTTCGCTCGTTTAACTCCACGCTGTGGCGCATCCCTCTGCCCTCAAACACTTTGATGCTTTGGACGCAAACCGTGTAATTATAACTAATTACTCGCGACATCACGGATTCAAATCCGGCTCAACGCATCACTCTTCCTTCACTCGTCTGTCTCCACCCAAAGGATCTGATGGAGCAGGAAACCCTAAAATGCTCTTTTATGTTAGGATTGTTGCGTGGAAACGTGAAAAGATCCCGGATTTTATTTTATTTTTTTTCACTCCACCAGCGTAAAAAAACCGGTGGACTCTGAGGTGGCANGGATTTTATTTTATTTTTTTTCACTCCACCAGCGTAAAAAAACCGGTGGACTCTGAGGTGGCACATTTCAACCGATGTCAATAAATCTATTCCTTACTTGTAATTAGTAAATGGATGTCTTGTGTATTTCTTTCCAGTCTCCCTGCGGCACACACTCTTCAGAATAACGCACTCAATCTTCGCTTTCCCCGTGTGCAGCTGCCAAAATGTCCAGTTGCGCACCTTTTGTTCTGACAGCTCCGGAGATCACACAGGCTTCTTACTCCAAAGATTTAAGCTGAGCCCATCTATCAAACTGACGCGGTCTGTGGTTTTTAAAAAAGGAGGTTAAACTGTGATCAGGACGATGCACAGAAGCTTAAACAGTCTCTCAATCAGCATGCACAAAGCCAAAGGCAAATGAAGAAGCCGTTCCTCTGTCCTGAGTCTAAGGTTAACCAACACGTTTTCTGCAGAAAACACATGAAAAGCAGTCTTACCTCTCTCTTCCTGGGGCAAGATCTGCTTCAAGTGGCGCCGACACAGTTCAGGAAATGTTTTCGCAAAGAGGCTGAATAAGATACTCATGTGAATGCAGACATGAGCTGGAGAAAGTGAGGAGAGCAGCGGCGGCGGCGCAGATGAAGATTTGAACGGTGGAGCAGCAGCGCTGGACTGGCGGAGTGTGTGCGTGCGTGTGAGACGTGGAGAGCGGAGGACTGGTTGTTTTAAGGAGAATCTGATCATTCACAACAAACCACGGGAGCTTCATCTGATGAATTCAACTGTGACACTTGTATCGCAAGGGATAATGTCCACTAGTAGCGCAGGGAGGTAGAAGAACTTCCACGGTTCAAGTGCGCCACGGGAACCCAGAGTCATGTTGATGATGCTGAGGGAAGGAGGGGAGGCATCCAAAACCCTGTCAAGGTTAAATGTGGTTCAATGAAGAGCATATGCAGAAATCTATCAGTTTTGACAAATGAGATGACTGGATCTACAGTAAATCTACATTTTAAAAATTTATGGTTTGACTTGTGTATTTTCCTCTTTTTGTTAGTGATCTTAAAACTTTTTAAACTTCTCCAAGACAATGAAATCTGAGGGCATTTTTGTGAGATATACAAAAGTGATGAAAATTATGGCTCTAAAATTTACTCTCGCAGTACTTTCTACACAGGTGAAAAATCTGGGGAAATCATCAGGTAGCCATGGCAGCTCTGGAACCTCACTTTGGGCACCACTGCTTTGACCTAAAGCCTTTCAATGTTAAGACATTTACTTTGCCTCCAAATTACACTAGAGCTAAGACAGTTTGACAGAATTTCAATATAACAACACAACAGGAAAAATAAAGTTAATATTCAAATTGCTAGATAAAGAAAGAAATCGACTTTGTGACTGAAGGCAATGGATTCTTCTGCATGGCGTATCTGAGGAGCCAGAGGCCTCTTACCTACAGATGGATTTCTCAATTAAAGAAAAATGTTTTCCAGATGGTTGAGGATCTGACTCCTACAGATACTGAAGCTTTTCCACATAAAAGATTCTCAAGCAATTGAGACAATTTGATAGAGGGAAAAAAAATCAACATTGCATTTATGACACAAGCGCACGTGCAGTATCTTCAATGTAATTTCTCTTAAGTACTATATAATGTTGAAAGACAAACCAGATTTATTTGCTTCTTCAGCAAACAGTCTACTGTGCAGCAGTCAGGAATTACAGATAACAAGCTGTACAAGAACAGAAAATAAATATACAGAAAGCAAAAAAACACGTGGATTTTTCAACTGGATTTTCAGTGTGGTGGCAGGTTCCAGGTTGGCGTGTACATGTTCAATGTAGGACTCAGCGTGTTTATCACAAAAAAAAAGGAAAACAATAACTTAGACACAACAAATTAAACACATTTGTCTTATTCGGATATCTTGATTCTGTGATGTATTTCAAACAATTTGTGGGCATTTGTCACTGACCTCACAGCTTCATCTATTTTGTTTGACACTCAGAATATCTTTACACAAACACAGGAACATCAGTATGAATGTGGGGAGATGATTATCTTTCGGGTTTTATTACCCTTATTTTTTTTTTTTTTTNTTTTTTTTTTTTTTGCCATAAACATACTGTCTTCCTCCGGTTATCATGTACTTCACAAACGAGGACCTACTGGAGACACTGTTTCCGGCAAGTGGCCACTATGGCATCGCAGATGATTATGTACAACCACTGAATGGACAATACTAACTAAAAGTACAAAAACAACACAGATATGCCTATGTACATTTTAAAAAAAAAATACCCAGATCAAATGGCTTGCTTAGAGGAGATATGGAGATGAAATATGTACAAGGTCTTTGAAAGACTGGGTCAAACTCTACAGAGTTGAGTATCTACCCCTGGTTTGCAGACAGGTTGTCACCCTTAGCGTTCCCCGTTGTCAAATTTTGGCCAATGTTAGCCTGAACAAACTGTTTAAGGCCATCGTTTCCCTGAGCAAACAGGTACTCCAGGTACCAGCCCCATGGCTTGGAATGCTGAAAACACACAAAAACAATGTTACATCTAAGACACTGGACAAATCTAAAATAGATCTTGCAAAATCTCTCCAAAAGAAGTGCTAAAATTCTAATTTAACTGGTGAATCTGTGAAATCTGTTACAAACAAGGAAATGAAACAAAAAAAGACTCCTTATACCTTTATGGAGTTGAGATCCTTGTCCTTCCTGTCTGGCCAGCACTGATAAAAAGAGAATGCAAATATGCATCGTCAGCCCAATCTGGTAAATCTCAGAAGAACACTGCTGGAAGTTACAGTTGGACAGAACCAAAAAAAGGTATGTGTATTATTAAACATGATGAAAGCTCAAGTCTCATGCTGCTCTCATTAATAATAAAATGTCCTTCTGTATTAATCTTCTATGAAAGCTACTGTACATTAACACCACATGTATCTCCTTGTCTTCCCTGAAAGTCTGTTAACCAAGCTGAACAGAGCAGCAACCTGCTGGTGCATCAAATGTCTTTTACAGTGTTACATCAGCGTGAGTTTCCGTGCAGGTTTTGTTTTAGGTGCTATTTTGTTACACTGGTGACAGCAAAAAAAAAGTTGCATCACCCTTCTGGCCTGTGCTGTACCAGCCAGGATCGCAGCCAAATGTCTCTGCCCGACATAAGTGAAGCAGCAAATAACATCCTGAATGCTACACACTCACCTTGTGGTGAAAATCGATGGCATAGCTCAGGAAGGCAGGGTGGTGGATGAGGTTGAAGCTTGACCAGTACTGTGGTACTTTGCTCTTGATGAGTAGCTCTTCCTTCAGCTGTAAAGCCATGTCCGGATGAAACAGTTTGGAGTTCCACAGGCAGTTGACCATGAAGACCAAATAGTGGTTGAATTTGAGGAACGTCTGTCGGGTGATGTGAAAGACCTGCTGGGAACACAACAAGCAAATTAGAGAGAGAGAGAGAAAGAGAGAGAATTCAACAAAATCACTCGGCATATCTAAAAAATCTTTAGAATTTCACCTCTAATGTAAGCTGCTCTGATTCATTTGCATGCCATTTAGCGAGCCCATTTTTCTTGATAAGAAGCACCACTGACATTTGCATTTGAGAGTATTGTCTGCCTGACACCTACTTGTTCATTCATGTCACACAGTAGCTGTTGTATCAAAATTAACAACTTTTCAGGCCCATTTGTGAGAGGGGGTTTAGGTATATCAGCTGCAGACAGATGCTTATGAATTCCTTAAGGGCAACACTAGGATGATATAAAATCTTGGAAAAAACCACATACTAAATAAAATGCGAGTGCAAACATCACAATAAGTAAACAAAGTTATTCTTGGTGAATGCTTTCAATCACAGGAAAGGTGATTAAAAAGTATTACTTAAGATAAGAATCTTAAACATCTTGTCTTTTAGTGAAACTATTATGGAAATAATTGTCACTCTGTTGTAACTGACAAACCAACATGTGTTTTAGAGTATCAAGTATTGTGGAAAGCACATAGCATCATGTATCACTTTTAGACATGCATAAAAAGGAAAAGAATATTTTTTCTTACCGCTGTTACTTTTTCGTGATTCTTGGCTGCTGTCAAGTTCACCTTATACCTGTCCCCCAACAAAGTAAAAAGAAAAAATAGAAGTTATCTCTGTGATTAATTGTTGAAAAAAAATCTCTCTGATCTATCAGCATCTATTTTTTACATGCAATCACACCGACTCTGTAGATTTCATGTAATTTCATCCTGGTATTATAAATGAGGCCTGAATTCCACATATTAAAAAAAAAAAAAAAAAANTAAAAAAAAAAAAAAAAAGTAATGGAGAGCTTGAGACACTCTTAAGACACTCATTATCATAAATCATACATGTGTGGAAATGCAACGAAGCCATTTCAGATTCCAGTTCCTATTCGGCATCAAATATGCAAAGGCAAATGACATGCTACATTCAGGACGCTTTGCACATGGCCGACGCTAACGTAGTTGAATGATGAAGAGTCCTCACCTGGTCATGATGCGGGCCAGTCTGTCCACGCTGACGGGGTCGGTGGCAAATAGGGCTGGGTAAAAAACTCCAGCTGGGGGCATCACCACCAAGGGGACACCATACTTTAGAAACATGTCACAGACCTGGCAGGAAGAAAAAGTAGTTTTACAAACCAAAAACACTTTCCAGAAGCACCCAAGAACCTAAGGACAGGTTTTATCTTGCCTGACTAAATAAAAAAAACAGACACAATCATCAGCTGAGTTACCATGTCATAGAAGTCCAGGATGAAACTGAGGAGGAGGGTATGACAACCTTCAACCTGAAGGCCCACGGTGGCCAGGCGACCCACAAAATGTACCAGCCCCATCAAGGAATCCTTGAACCCTGACAGAGTCATGTTTCTGAGACAGAGGGAAGAGCAGAAGTCAGACACACTCAGACAAACGCGCACACAGACAACCAGAACACAAGCATTTGGGAGTAATGATAGGTCAAACTGTAACACCAGTCATCTAATTTGCCTTTGCAGCATAATCATTCTATCATTGACTCAGGGCTTTGATACGACAGAATGAAACAGCCAAATCAGACGAGGTTTGAGGCGGTTCATTACACCAGAGCACCAGACTGATGCAGGGAAAATGCACATAAACACACCCTGCAATCAATGATTTCTACAACTCATCTCTGAGTCTTCTACTCACTAAATACCAGAGAAAAATGTGGAAATGGCAGTGAACGAAAATGGATTTTACAATGTATGGGGTAATTTATTGTGAAATTATATGAGTGAGGACATGATGCTTGAAATCCAGATATTTAGAGATAATTCACCCTGACCTTAATTTGGAGTTCCAAAATAATTTAAATTGATGCAAACACTATGTTCCCCTCCACAATAATTAACAAGTGATCCAATCAATAAATTGCCCAAATTGCTAACATGCTATTGTCTATTCCAGAATGGGTTGTCAGCTTTTTCCTGATAAAGGGTAAAAATGTAAAAACATTGCAACAGTAAGGTTGATTTAAAAAAAACATTAGATCATAACAAAAATTAAAAGCGCTACTGAAAAACTGTCAACTAGGACAACCAAAAAAAGTTATGAGTTAAGTTATGAGAGCACAGTAAGGCCGGATTCACATGACAAGCGTTGAGCATTACGCTGACCTGGGTGTTCCATTATTGTATTGGGAGCTGAGCAGTGACTCCTAACGTCATGTCACACCATCTTGAGTGCTGTGCGACACTCAGATTCCCCGCTTTGACGCGGCGCTCAAAGTTCATTTAAATGAACTTTGAGCAGCGTGAGGTTGAGCGGCGCTGCTCAGACTCTGCTCGTGTGCTCAAAGTTCATTTAAATGAACTTTGACCTTTCCAACGCGCAACCAATCAAAGCACTGCAGTACGTCACGTAACCAGAAATGCCACAACAATGAAGGAGAAGCTTATAATCTTTAGAGTATACAACAAAACTTTAAAATCGTATCATGAGCTGGTTAAAAAAAAAAAAAAAAAGGCGCTTATTTGGCAAAATGTCAGCAGTCAGACAGGGACATCAGGTTTGGAAATTGTTAATATAGTGTCTGAAATGTGAGGTTTCGTGCACCCACATTTGCCATTTTTTCGCTTTTCTTCTCCTAATAAGAAGAGCATTTTTGTTTTTTGTGATGTCCATGTCACTAGCTGAGTCAAAACCGAAATCCGAATTTAACCCCGAATGTGCAAAGATCACGTCTAGGCTACATCCTGTCTGTACAGTCCATGGCAAATTGTCATTAGCAATGAGCACTTCCTGTCAGCGTGAGGTTGAGCGGCACTGCTCAGACTCCACTCGTGTGCAAGCAGAACATTGAATACCCAGGTCAGTGGCAACGCTCAACGCTTGTCATGTGAATCCGGCCTTAGTCTAGGCCAAAATTTAATGGACATAGGAGACAGGAGTAGAAGTGATTGACATAACTCAATTTAAAGGACCATACTGTATGTTTGAGCCTAATATATTCAATTTTCATACTCACAAGGTTACTGACAATCATTTCCCAAAGCATACTACTGGAACGGTGAATTAAATTTTTTTTTCCTACCTTCCNGACAATCATTTCCCAAAGCATACTACTGGAACGGTGAATTAAATTTTTTTTTCCTACCTTCCAGACTGCCATTGGTTTCAGTTCATTCTGGTATTCTATTAAAATCAACTTGTTGATACTTGAAACATTCTTGGATAGGTAATCCATTATTGCTAACAAAATGTGTATTCAGGGTTTTTTTTTTTAGAAGTTACGTAATTTTAGCATTGAAGCACAATAAAAAGTGCGGAGTGAATGTATATCTCTGGCAGGGAATATAGTCCCAAAAGAAGACCTGCATTTATCGAAAATTTTAAACGACCGTTACTTCATAAGGTGGTGTAACTATTAGCAGGCGAAACATCGATTTTTAAGGCAGGTGCATCGCTTGAATATTTGATTTTGAAAGATTAAGAGATTTTGCAAAATATCATGAAAGCTGAAATATAGNCTTGAATATTTGATTTTGAAAGATTAAGAGATTTTGCAAAATATCATGAAAGCTGAAATATAGTTTTATCCTTTGGGAAATGACTGTCAATAACCTTAAGTGTATGAGAATTGAACATATTAGACTCAAACATGCAAAATGGGTGGTATGGTCCTTTAACAAGGACATAAGAGCCCTCACATGGGGGTGTGGCTGTTGATGCTGATGTCCAAGCCGTCGTCCAGAGCGTACACAGAGTGCCAGGTCAGCCACTTCAACAGCATATTCTTCAGACACTCTATCAAGCCACACTGTAGGAGATGGATGCACACACACAGGAAGGGGTTGAGTGTAGTTTGAACATATTGATACGCCATAAAAGAGCCATAATGAGCACTTTATAAATAAGAAACATAAAAGGAAAAAAACTCTTACATCTGTCCTATTAAATCACAATAGGAGGTTATCTGATTTACATAAAGTACAGTGCTCTCTGCTAATACTGGCAACCTTGGTAAATAAAGCAAAAAGGGTTGCGGGAAAAAAAAAGTCTTTATGTTTATCCTCTTCATCTTTCATTCAAAATATTAACAAAAAATATAACCTTATTAAAGTAAAATAGAGGGAAAAGAAATTCTTATCATGAAGGTAATATTGTTCTCAATGGGCCTGGAAGAGGACGTGTGTCTATATTGAGCCCATGCACAGTGGGCTCAATATATAGGGTTCGAATGGCCAAAGAATCTCCAAGAAGCACAGCTGGAGAATTGCAGACGTTAGTTGAATCTTGGGGTAAGAAAGGCTCCAAAACTACAATCAAACACTGCCAGATAAAGACTTTTTTTTTTCACAGCCCATTTTGCTTTTATTTACCAAGGTTGCCAAAGTGGAGGGCGCTGTCACTATAGAAGCTAGCTCTGCTTGTGACAAGAAAGCCTACCTTGAAAAACACCGTGGAGGTGAAAAACAGCTGCATGAGCGGCTCAAACAGAAGCTGGACAATATCTGTGTGGAGACAGAAGATTACAGTTTCAGTCAGATTCAGTCTGTATATTCCATGAAGGACCATGTGTTCTCAGGAGTGTTTATGTTCTGACTGAGAGAGAGAGAGAGAGAGAACACTGGTGGGACAGTGAAAGTGAATATAGTGATTAGAGAAGCAATACACACAGGAACTGGGGATAACAGGGATGCTGCTCAGCAGGCCGAGGATCTGTGGGCGGAGGAGCGAGCCATCCCAAACACTGAGAAATTTGTAGAGAAAAGATTCTGTACTTGAAAATCCCTCCTGGTTAAAGAAATGAGACAAATACAAAAGTCCGTGCAATCAATGTGGTTATACTTACTAGTAAACAGTGTGAGCTGAGCGTGTGATTGAATATATTGAACATTGAAGGGTGAGGCTGACCTGCAGAAAGTGCTGTGTGGAAAGCAACCGGTCCAAAAACTGCAGAACCTCTTCTGAAGTCTGTGAGCTTCCACTGTCGCTGCAGAACAAGAACTCTTAGGAAAAACAACAACAGAAAAGGTATTTGAGTCAACAGAATAAAAAGGAAAAGGCAGAAGATTTAAGATTCATTGTGTCTTCTCACAGTGAGATACCCCCTACCCACTCCCACCCCCCGCCTCTTTTAAAATGTCGCCTGAAAGATTCTCTTTGATATGCAATCTAGGTAACATGTTTGGGTTCATCTCAAGGCCAGCTTTGCTTTGGATGAATATTCCTGATAGGAGACATCACAGCTGTTTTGTAGTCGTTTCCCCCCGTACCTTCATGCAGCGCATGGCCCAGCCAATAGTTGAGGCGTAGGAGGGCAGACTCATCCTGTACGCAGTCCAGGTACTGCAGCGCTATGCTGGAGCCCAACAGCGAACCCATCTGAGCAGGTAGCTGGTATAGGTGAAGACAGAAAGAAATATTTAAAAACACTGAAGGAAAAGCATGATAAAATCATGGCTGAGAGGACAATACCAACAGAAATTAATGATCAATGCAGAGAAGTACGGTGAGGCAACTTCCTACCTTCTCAGAAGGTCTCACATTGATTGTATAAATCACACACACACACACACACGCATGCACACGCATGCACGCGCACGCACACACCCACACACACACACACGCGCGCACACACTTAAAGGAGCACACCGGCCATTGTGCATGTTTGAGGATAATATATTCAATTTTCATACACATAAGAATTTCATACTAATGCTAATATATTCAATTTTCATACACCTGACAATCATTTCCCAAAGCATACTACTGGAATGGTGAATTAAATTTTTTATTGTATACTACCTTTCAGACTGCCTTTGGTTTCAGTTCATTCTGGCACACTATTAAAATCAACTTGTTGATACTTGAAATGTTCTTGGGATAGGTAATCCATCATCGCGAACAAGGTATATATTCAGGGTTTTTTTTTCCTAAGTTATGTAATTTTAGTGTTTAAGCGCAATAAAAAAAAAACGTGGAGTGAATGTATGTCTCCACCGGGGTATATAGTCGCAAAAGAAGACCTTCGTTTATCAAAAAATTTAAACAACCGTAACTTCATAAGGCTGCGTAACTATTAACAGGCGAAACAATGATTTTTAAGGTGGGTATATCGCTTGAATATTTGATTTTGAAAGATTAAGCGATTTTGCAAAATATCAGGAAAGCTGAAATACAGTTTTATCCTTTGGAAAATGGCTGTCAGTAATGTAACGTGAAAATTGAATGCATTAGGCTCAAACATGCATGATCGCCTGTGTGGTCCTTTAAGGCAAAGCTGGTTATTTGACAGTCTTAAAACAAGAGATTAGTTCACCTACTGAAGAATAAGAATCCCTGATGTTTTTGTCCTTGTTTTCACTGAGTGGGTAATTAATCTGCTCCTGGGCTAATTCTTCAGTATCCAATAATCTTCATAAAGCCAGAACTGGAATGTTTCTTCCCTCTCTCTATCGCCCCTTACTGTGTACGAACAGCTGCCTCCCACTGTGTGAACTTTGTCAAATATAATAAATAAATTAGGACGTGAGCAGAAGACACAGATCAGTCCTCCATTAATCAAGGAAGAAGTGTGTGTGAGCAGGGCGTTCCTGCAAAAGAGAATCCGATGCTCAATGAACTACTCCTGGATAAGTAAAGGTTAAAAAAAAAAAGAAGAAAAAAGTGTATCATTCATCTAAGAAAGCAACACTCTGCTTTTGACAGCAGGATTGCAAGTGAGGACGGAGATAATCAATGATCTTTTGTCAGTGCCAATACTGATTAGTTTTATCTGTTTGACTGACTTCACTCATCTGTCTGTCCTAGAACAAGGTAAAGTACAGCTTCCTGGCTATAAAACAGTTGATGCTATCGCCATCCATATGCCTTATTGCTCTCATTGGCTTTGTGTGCAGTGAAAGAGGAAAATTTATGTAGCATGAAGCATAAAAGTCCATAAGCCATTTAAGATGATTTATGTTTATCAGGTCAATGGATCTGCAGGGCAAATACACATTTATGGGAGGTATTTTAACATGACCATTTGTTTTGTAACTTTTTTTTCCAGATGCATTAGTCAGATAGGTCATCCCTGTACATTTGCTAATAATTCATTACTCACAGGACAAACAAAACACTGATGAAATCTTTAAAGGCATAACGGCCTGTTTAAAAAAAAACAAATGAAAAGGACAGCGTTTGTGAAGCTGGTTTATGCGTCAATCTAATAAACCAATTACAACCCCAGGACACCTCAGATGGGGGATTCTGTAGAACAAAGCTGGTAGTCATCTAATGAAGTATACAGACAAAACTGTAATGGTGTCACAGCACCACCGTGTGGTTATGAGGATAAAGCGCAATTTAAAGGTTTTGTGATTATCCATTCTAGTTGCATATAGAAACTGACATACAGTATATTGTATTCTGCTGCTTAAATGCTCATATTCCATCTTTTCCCAAAGCAGATTTCTTGGGGCTATGTGACTATCACAGGTCGAGGAAAGACAGCAACTAAGACGGAGACAGACGGTAAAGGAATAGGGGCCCCTGCCACAAGTGAATAGTAATCCCACCATAGCTGCCCCACAATGATTGATCCTAGGAGAAATTACCTCTATACGATGGATGTTTTCCAGCAGCTGAGTGAAATTGTGGAGCTGCACCAGAGGGACCAGCTTTCTGCTGGTGGATGGCTCCGTCTGAGCCTTGGTATGAACCGCAGGTCTCAATGCTGGCAGTTCCAGATGGCAATGTTTCTGATGAGGCACAATAACACAGCAACATAAGTAGACAGGAGGCAAGCCTAGGTTAGTTGACAAGAGTTAACCTTTCTGGAATTACGACAAATATTCACAACTGTAGGTTCTAACCATGTCAGTCAAGCATACATGTAGCACATTTACAGTTCCAAAGCAATAGAAAAAGACTTTTACCCCCCGAGACAAGAATGAGAACCTTTAACTGAATGCTGGGGTGAAGGTGCGCAGATGAAATGCCAAAATGATGACAAGCAGCAACTGTAGCACCAGTGGTTATAAACTGAGTTGTAAAGTCGCAGTGTGAGCAGATCAGAAGAGTAAGCGGTGCTTTTGACAGCTTAAATAGACCATTTTATTGCAAATGGGGCAGTGGATCTGTGGTGCAATGAGTCCATTGTACATGTAATCATAGCAGTGCAACGTCAGTCTGCCTGAACAAATTTTATAAGGCTTTACTCTGGAAACTCTCAAAGAAAATTACAAAAAAAAAAAAAAAAAAAAAAAAAAAAAACAACAACCAATGTGCATACCCTTTTCCTAGAGCTGGTCTTATCTTTCATCAGGAAGGTCAGACCAACGCTAGAGGCAACCTGGGAGCTGTTCTGGACAGCAATCAATGCTGATTTCCAGGGGGAATTGTGGTTCCTAAATGCAGCCTATAAGACAAGAGAAAATATAGAATTCATTTAGTGTTTTGGAAATGACAGCCATAGTCTATTATGACAACCAAGTGAGCAGAAACTGCAGTCCATGTACAAACCCTCATTCGTGATGGAATGGAAAGTGTCACCATTTCTGGGCAAAACAGTTTGTACAGTGACAGTAGGTGCAAGAGGAATGGCTGCCTTCCCTGAAGAGAAAAGAAAGAATATCATTGTAAACCATATGATATATCTTTGCGCCAGACGCTTTCGTTTTTGGTTTATGCCCAATTGTATCCTAAGAAAAATATTTGTGGGCGTGACATAGTGTAGAAAACACAGTATGATAGTATGATCCAATCTTTCAATTTAATGCAATGATTTCCGGACTGATTTCTCTACAAATCTGAAAACACAAGATATTTACCAGTTTAGACTGCAGATCCAGTAGCTTCCTGACTCTAAAGACTTGCACTACAATCAGGAAAAAAAATAATAAAGGTAATTACAGTAAGAAAGGAAACCAGAAAATTGGCAATAAAACATATGAACCGTATCTCAGGCGTGTTCGACTTACCACTTTTCTTTCTTGTCAGAAGGAACAACAGATGGCAGATGAAAGGACACTGAAAGATGCAACAAGACTTCATCAGAATTCCACAGCTCAACAGTTATTCAGTGGCTTTTATTTAAAAAAAAAAAAAAAAATCATCTTATTGGCTAAAGTAATGTCACCTTGCGGACAAGCAGCCAATAAGTCATATGTACTAAAAGTAAGTCACCCATGTGAATGATGACAACACAGGGTAGGCACCAAGGTCACCAGGGCTGTTAATTAAGATGAACTCTTCCCAAACAGGAGGACAAAAACATGTTTTATTTTCTATAAACTTTATCTATGACTTGACCATCATAAACACATGATCTGTCTTTTGAGTCATTCAGTAATTAAATCGCATTAGTCCACTGACACACTACATCTTGAACAGGGCACAGCATCCAAAAACCAAAGAGCATTTTGCAAATTGGCAATTTTGTATTTAAAAGACAAGGCATACAGCTAAGATGCAGATTAAACAGGCAATTTAAATAGAAGCGCAAATAGTAGTAAACCTTAAATTTGTCACTCAACTCAGCAACTGATTTGACACCATCCCACTGGTGCTAAACAGACTGTAATGGCACAAACATCGCTGCACATACCAGATTTGTCTCCATCACAAAGCTGAAGACAAAGCCGTAAATAGCTTGGAGTTGATCTTTTGCGTCAATCATGTCAAACATGGTCAGCACCCACTTTATGAAAAGAACCTGAAAAAAAAATATGTGCATATTCATGAATTGCTGTTACAACCTTAACTAAACATGATACATACAATGTCACAAGCAGCAAACAAGCCAACATTCAGTCATCTCACCATTGATTTAATTCCACAGATTCTCAAGACACCAATGGTATTTCTTTACCATTTGATTTTCCTGATTGAATAATATCATTTATGAAAAGAAAACAGGTGGCAAAGGTAACCTTAATTATGCACTAATGCATAAAAATTGATCTTGTGTGGCAATAACTCAGCCAGAATTATTAGAATTAATTATAGTATATAATAATAATTATTATTATTGTAATAATTAATTGTAGAATTAATTCATGTTTCCATGAGGACTGAAATAACACTTCTAGTCCCAAAACATGTTTGTGTATTATCCATCTACAGAAACAGCACTAAAACATTTTGGACAAAATATATTTCAAGGCATTATTGCACAACAGCACAAAGAAAACATTACACCCACAAAGATATGTTTTGCTAGAGTTATTTATGGTGTTTAGGCTAATTAGGTAAATTTATAGCTTCTTAATTAATGGTACGAGAAACTCATCTGTATAGTATTCACACATAAGCTGATCAAAAAAATGTAATAAATCCAACATAAATAACAGTGTACAAGAGTTCTGATCAATTATTCAGTCCTTACTTGTGTGCTAATAGGCATTTTCCCAACACCCAGCCAAACTATTCCTCGAACAACAGCTTCCTGTGGCACCACAGTGGCAGGAATCAGACACTTCAGCACCCGAGCACATGGACTAGATCCTACAAAAGGAAAACCACAGAAACAAAATCACTTACATATTTAAAAAAAAAAAAAAAAAAAANAAAAAAAAAAAAAAAAAAAAGTGCACCAACTACAACAAATAATTATTTAAAATGCATTCCTAAAGCTTCTTGAGAAGGAAACATCTGTTTAAAAAACACTGAGCCAGTAGGTGAATTACAAACTAAGCACCACTGCCAAATTGACTATCTTACCCATACGGAGGCTCATGGCAAACTCCAGCATAACAGAGATGGCGTCTGGGGGAAGTCCTCTGCTGTACGCCACTTTCTCCACCAGCACCAGGTTCCTCTCTGCCTCATCATTCCCTATCATAGGAGTGCCTGCTTCAACTACAGGAGGAAGACGTAGCTTCAAATCAGTGTGAGTGTGAGTCAATTTTATCATTAGGTCAAGTGACAGTAAAATGGCCTGTAATATTGTAATATTCTACCCATAACAACATCAAAAACAAACCATTTACCGAAACAAACTCTGTACTCTTAAATGAAAAATCCCAAACTCCTGTAATTTCATATGCCAACTAGCTGGCAAATGAAACTGCTAAACAGCAACCTAGACAAATATTTCCATCTGTGGCAGGTTTAATAAAGGTGTTAACATAGCCTTTAGCTGTGTAAAACTAAACATCTCCTTCAAATCGGGGCTTGAAATGTACTTATTTGCTACATGAATGCATAACCCTCTAATTTTGTTGGGATTTAGCACAACATAATGGAGGAAAATAATAAGGCAACTTAGCCTTAGGTTTAGTCAGGACACTTGTACCTGAGATATGTCTCTACTATTAACCATTCTTTACATTTGTCCAACTAATCACCATTCTCTGTCTTTCCTGCCTACAACTATAGACTTCCATCCCCTGTTATAAAAGTGCATCTCAAAAACATTAGAATGTGAAAAGCTAAAAAAAAATTGAACAGTTTAGTTGTCTCATGCAAAGTTAATGCAGCACACATGCTTTAATTCACTCTGTAAACATTTACACTGGATTCTAGAATGTTGAAACAGCAAATGTGTAAGATTACAAATTTGTGAATTCACCTTGTCTCATAATATTAGAATAAAACAAGCAGGTCTTGTTTTGAGGACTGCTCCTTGAGCCAATATAAGTTTTTCAAAGTAAACTTAATTGCTACAGACATGGGCAAGGCTTCTGATCTAAAAGTTGTCCAAATAACAATTACTGACACACTCCACCAAGAAGGAAAGTCACAGAAGGTTACTGCTGAGAAAGCTGGCTTTTCCCAGAGTGCCGTGTCTAAGCATCTTTCTGGCAAGTCGACTGGAAGAACAAGGTGTGGCAGAATGAGATGCAGCAGCAAGAGGGACGACTGCAGCCTTGATAAAATCATGAAAAAGAGCCAGTTCGACAATGTGGCAGAGATCCATAACAAGTGGACAGAGTCAGGAGTTGATGCATCAAAGACCACGACGCACAGACTACAACAGATGGGGTACATGTCCCGAATACCCAGCATTAAGCCTCTTCTCAGCTCCAGGCAGTGTCACAAGCGGCTGACTTGGGCTAAAGAGAAGCAGGATTGGAGTGCTTCTCACTTGCTCAGTGGTCCACAGTGTTGTTTTCTGACAAGAGCAAGTTTTGCATTTCATTCAGAAACCAAGGTTGCAGGGGTTGGAGAAGGGCTGGAGAGGCATAGAACTCCAGCTGTTTAAAGTCCAGCGTGAAATTCAGTCTGTAATGGTTTGGGGTGCCATGTCATCTGCAGGTATTGGACCTTTATGTTTCCTCGAGACCACAGTCAACACAGCAGTCCATAAGCAAATCTTGGAGAACTTTATGATTCCATCAGCTGAAAGACTATTTGGAGATTCAGAATTTTTGTTTCAGCAAGATCTGGCACCTACACACAGTGCCAAAACAACCACTGCTCTGCTTGGTTTGCTGACCATCACATCAATGTGAGTTCTTGGCCAGCCAACTTGCCTGACTTAAACCCCCTAGAAAATTTATGGGGCATTGTTAAGAGGAAAATGGCCAGTTTGCATCCTAGCAGTCAAGCTGAGATGAAGGCTGCTACTGGTTAGGCCTAGACTTCTATTACACTTGAGCAGTGTCACCGTTTGGTTTCCTCCATGCCACAGCGTATTCAGGCAGTCACAGAAGCAAAAGAAGCACCAGCTAAGTACTGACTGACTTGCCGTACACACCTTTAAATTTTTGAGCAATTTGCTTTATTCTACATGAATTTTTGGTTGTGTATATCATGTATTCTAATATTTTGAGATACTGAATTTTTAGATATTTTTGTTTAAAAAACAGAAATAGTAGGCTACATTAATAAAATACAAATTTGTTTTTTTTTAGTTTAGATGTAGCGAGCATAATTCATTGCAAATTTTGAGATTCTAATTAAACTGAGAACAAATATGCAATTTTTCACACTGTACACTGTTTTGAGCTGCAGCTTGTGAGTGTCTAGGTCCTGAAATTCTATCTATTCTAGACAGCTTGGGCTTGGTCAGGAACAATTGCTCTTTGAGACACTGAATGTGATACTGGACAATCCAAATAAACTTGATTCAATTCCTGGTTTAGCCTTGATGACGTTTCACCCACAGAAATGGAACAACTCCTAGGACAATATAGCAGCCACAGTGATCTTACAGAGATAAAGATACGATTTTCGATTGATAGTTGTAATACCCTACATTCAAAGACAAAAAATCTAGCAATAACTCGTTGGGACAAACGAATCAGTCATTAATTCAGTGCTACTGATAACAAAAACAGCGGACCATCCCTAAAATGTGTCAGCTGATTTTTTCTCAGATATGCACCTTTTAGGATGCATTTGCAGCTGCTGAGTTAACTGAATCAGTGGGAAAGCATAAAGTACTCTCAGTTAGATTGGACTCTCCCTTTAAAATCTAGCTTTAAAAAAGAACTAAGAAATAAAGCTAGCAAGTATCGATAAAATTAATTTAGCTAACATACGCCTATAGTATATTCGAGTAATAAAGTACTTCCTGGTTATAGTTGTTGTGAACATCGTGTTGTTTACTATGTTGTGAAAATTACATATAACTATCATTAGAAACATGTGCTAAGTTAAGTTAGCTTGTTAGCTGCAATCATACCGTACCATCTGAGAAGTACTGCAACGCCAGAACAAACGGGTCCTCCACCTCATTCTTCCTTCTCTCTTTCTCCGCGATTCTCAAACTTCTTTTGGTACTTTGACTGGACACAGACTGATCGTTTTGAGACGATGAATCTGAATCCGGCGGCCCCGACACGTCTAGTTTCGCTGCCATTGCTACATTGCTAAAACCGAAAAAGAACTAGTTTTCCTCCATCTTCAGCCATTCAAACAAAACTCAAATCTTCCGCGCGACCGTTTGTGCTGCGCCTGCGCAGTGTGGCCCATCCGCTCCGTGGATTTGGGAGTTGTAGTCCGGCTGTTGAAGGCAGCCGGACTACAATCTACTTGGTTTTCAAAGGACCGGTACAAAAGTCGTTATTTAACGTTAGATTTTAAATTATTAATCTTTCTATTGATATCTAATGTGCCTGCGTTCAGGTATGAATACACTTTTTAATTACCCTATAGGAATGAATAAAGTTATTGAACAAAAACATCAGCATACAAAAAAGGTCTAATCCAAAGGTGTATTGTATGAATTAAGTGAAATCTGTATAAATATATTACATGTAGTATAACGTGTACATGTTATGTAACATGACAGACTAAAAACCAACTGTGATAGAAACACATTGTTGGAAAGTTGTACTGTTTACTGTAAAAGGTAGGGTGTACTGTTTACTCAAGTTGTATAAATGAAGGTGCACCAATGAACAAACAGCATTTAGTCAATTTCACCTCCAATTCTTTATTTTTATGTTTATCATTCAGTAGTACAGAAATGTTTGTGAACCTCGAATGTAACTGACAGGCTTTTATCTCATCTCATCCCCAAAGCAAAATGCAAAAAGGAATCCTTTTGTATCATCACTGAAAAATGAAACTGAATAGAAAACAAAACATTTAGCAGACAATGAATAAATTTAAGACTTCAACTGTGAATTACCAAAGGAAAAATCTGTGTTTGTTAACAAGGCTAAAAAGACTTGGTTAGGTTATTTTCCGGAAACGTGCTGCACAAGCCATCAGTCTGAGGCAGCACCTGTCCTGTCTTTTCCAGCTAAACAAATGTTAACTACCAGGAAATTCAGAGTAGAATGAGGATATTGAGGTTATTTTACTTTTTTGAAATCTAGAAGTTCATGCATAGTTCTGCAAAAATATTTAAAGTCTTCAATTTAAAGTGAATTTTGAAGACTTTATTTTTTATTTTTTAATCTAAAATAGGTCCTCTGCTAACACTGCACCAAAATAAGATGTGGATATTTAATAAATTGAAGTGTAATTAATACAAAAATGTTTCAACACTGCTTATTTTGCTTTCTGACCAATATTCGAGGTCAAAATCAAAACATACTTGAACTACTATAATAATGAAATTCATAAATTATCAGCCTCCCTTAGATAGAATATAAAAACAAATCCGAAAAACAAGTTACAAAGGTTCATTCATGAAAAACAGCATTCTCAAATCAACTTGTAGTGTACTTGAAAATTCTGTTTCAGTAAGATCAAAAACATACATTTAACACACTGTAAGAATGAAATAAATAGGGACAAGAAAGGGAAAATGGATTGACCAGTGTGACACTGAGCCAAGCTCATTAGTTTTCACAAGTATGATTGTCCACAGTTAACCACAGGATGTATGGAGCAAAACTTTTTTACAAGTAGAGCGCAGAAGAGTAGGTGTGAGTAACCAATAATCTGCCTTTCAGAGGGATGGATTAGGTGATATGTGATGGGCATGATTACTGAGGGTGACCTTGTCCTTCAAAATTTAAATTATTACAATCCAAACAGGAGCATCTGGTTCCCTGACCAAAGTGGAAGAGGACCTTAAGACTGCTTGACCTTGTTCTTTTCCTGGTCATTGATGTGCTGTTCTTCCCTGCTGTCCTCCCTCTCTGGCCGGTCATCACCCTGGCGGGCAATGAGTAGCCGACAGGTGAGCAGAATCCCAAAGACTAAAGCATGGGCATATCGTTTCAGCGGGTCCCCTACGAGTTGGTGGAAGAAGAGGACAGCCAACATGACCAGCAGCAGCAAGAAGTTGGCCACATCCTTTGGCCTGCCTGGTACCAGAGTGAGAACCACACCGCAGCCCACCTCCAGAGAGCCAATGATCTTACGAAGAAGGACTGAGCTGATACCAATCTTCTTCAGGCCTGGCAATGCCTTGGCATAGCTCTTATAAGCTCTTTTCTGAAAGGAAAAAATAAAGACAATTATGATTTATCCCTAACAGTTCCAACTTAGTTTATATGCTTTAGAGGCAAATACATCTTTCACAAATTGGACATTTTGACTTGTCAAACACAAGAGCTGAATGACTTTGGAAAAATATCTAATTGTGATTTTTCTGAGCACTGTTGTAATTGCAATCCCAATTCTGATCAAAGTTTTTCCTCAACATGTATTACACAAATCCTGCTTTTGATGTATATCTGACCTGCATCCAAAATACTGCCTTACCATAGCTGTTGTCATTTTTATAAGCAACATTCCATTTGGATCATTCTGATTTTTTTTCAAAGTCATCAACAGAAAGTTAATTGATAAAGAAAGTTTGGTGGTGGTAACATATAAAATGGAAGTTAGGATTAAAATTTTTTACAAGCTATTATCAACAGCTGTGACAAGAGGGTTAAAGTTAAGTTCAAATCCTGGAGTCAAGGAGCATTTTTCAAAGAAATGCTGTTATTTCTTATAGTGGTTGCGCTATTAGGGAAACTTTATCTAGGCTCATAGTATTTTTATCTTAATTAATGTTGAAGTAATTATGCATCATGTAAGCATCTAAGAGAAGATTAGTGAAAATACTTATACTACATATTCATTTGGACTTAGAACTGAAACAAACCGACTAGTTGATTTACAAACAATTTTAATATTTGATTAATTGTTTTAGCAGTAATCAGGGGAAAAAGGTCACACGTTTGCTGGTTGTAGTTCATCATCTTTAGTGGGGATTTACTGCATTGCTCTCTTTTTACTGTTTTTTTTTTTTTTTTNTTTTTTTTTTTTTTATTGTCTGTTTGTTTTGTGTTTTTAAATATAAATTTGAAGACTCCAAATAACAAATTTAGACTGTGGGAACTTGTCACCATTTTGAACATTGTACTGACTAAATGATTAATCGAAGAAAAATAACAGATAATAAAGGTAAATCCTGCTTGTCTTGAATATGTAACATAGAGTACATAGCAGCTACAGCTTCAGCATCAGCACCGGCAGGTCCATCTCATAGAATGTACTCGAATGCGCCGTCATTGCTCTTTAGTGTTAACTCGCTCTTCACATGAATTAACAGCGAGTAGCTCACATTACTGTAATAAGCTCTAAAGATCAATCTATGTAAAACTGATGATTGCGGGATCATCAGTTTTCAGCTTTGTTAAATATAAGGTAAATTATAACGTGTATTTACGGGTATAAGGTGAATACAGTCATAATTCGTTCCCGTTTATGTGTCAATTGGGTTTTGGCTGAATGAATATGTCCTAACGACTATTTAATTAACACAGGTTAGTGTTAAGGTTTATCATGTAGTAACACATGCAGGCCTAGCCTCTACGCTAACTGTGTTATTACAGGCAATGCAGCACACCTCAGATTTGAGGATTCTCCAATGGGAAATTAAGGCTTCGAAGCTATTATAAAAAGGGGACACAAGACCATGTTAGATGAGTAAAAAGTACAGGGTGCATTCATTTTCTATATTTTTTGCTATCGAGGGCAGCATCTTAGCACATTATTTGAGCCATCGTGTCTGAACAATGGCCTTTCTTTCTCCCCAGATACTTCATCACAAACACTTACCATTTCGCTATATGCATCTTTACTTAGCCTTGGCGTGAGCTTAATGGTCCCCATGAACACGAAAAATAAACCCAGAGCAAAAGAAAGGGCTACAATGGTTATTGTCCTTGGTGAGGCCATCTTCGTCGTGTAGGAAATGGGTCTCCCCCCACTGAAATGAGTGAAACTACCGTAGTCCAGCGGTATCCTGGTGAAGATGCACCGGGGGGGATGGGCTTCTGAGCAGCGACAGAAATGGCGTCCCAGCGCTCTCTGCCCAGGGGCGGAGCCACAAAATTTGGGGGCCACAAATGACTTAGTCCCCACAATANTCCATTTTGCATGTTTCAGCCTAATATATTCAATTTTCATACACATAACATTACTGACAATCATTTTTCAAAGTATACTACTGGAACAGTGAATTACAAAAAGTTTTCCTACCTTCTAGACCGCCATTGGTTTAAGTTCATTCTGGTATGCTATTAAAATCAATTTGTTGATACTTGAAATGTTCTTGGGATAGGTAATACATCATCGCAAACTGGACATATATTCAGTTTTCTTTCGAAGTTACATGATTTTAGTTTTGAGTGCAATAAAAAATACGAATTGATCTGAAAATGCTTCCTAGTGGTGCATTCAAGTGCTGTAGTGAAGAACTGACAACAGGAAGGAATTACCTATTTCAAGAACGTTTCAAATATCAACATATTGATTTTAATAGCATACCAGAATGAACTGAAACCATTGGCAGTCTGGAAGGTAGGAAAATTTTTTGAATTCACCGTTCCAGTAGTATGCTTTGGGAAATATTTGTCAGTAACATTACGTGTATGAAAACTGAATATATTAGGCTCAAACATGCAAAATGGCAGGTATAATCCTTTAATACTGATCACGTCTTGAACTGGAATTGGAATGAATGTCATATTTTTGGGCTCAAATGTGATAAATGGTTATGGAAAACTAAATGATGGAATGGTACAATCATAAACAATAGATCAATCCTATTTGGACATAAAAACTAGCTGTGATCTAATTTCATTGTCTATAACGGATTTTGTTTAGATCTACATTATGTAAAAGTTTTGTAACACTCTCAAATATTAAATCAATAAATCCATTGTTTTATGGTAATAGATAGCGTGAATATAGTTGTTGCCGTAATATAAACAAGACACATTTAAGTATGGTAGTTACAAAAGTGTTTATTGTAAAATTTTGTAGATCTGGTCATTACGTCTACAATGTTCCATACTTTTCGAATCTCTCTCTATTTACTAGAAAATGTACCATAATAAAAAGTTGATGATATAAAAAAATCCTGTTTCCCTTTCAGTTAAAATTGCATAGGATATAAAAATGGAAATTCATTTAAAAGTTTAGCAAAGTTTTATACTTTACTTTTTATTTTCTGTATCTCTAAACATCAATATGCAGACCTGCCCTTCATTATCTATGGAATTTATAGTTGTCCTCCACAGGTTCTGGGTTCAGGTCTGAGGTGATTGATTGCTTGATTGCTTGCTTGATTGATTGATTGATTGATTGCTTGTATTAGAAATGATTGAGCTTGCAGATCTGAGAGTATGTGAAGTATGATGCATTGTGATCGTTTGTTGTGCAGCCTTTTGGGTCACATCCTCACTTTCAGGTCATAGGACACAACCAGGATTCACTCTGTCACCGTTCCTGATCCTGTCGTTCCTTCAGAGCCAGTACAGCTTTTCGGTAAAGATCTGTCAAAAGACATGGTCATATTTTTTTTTAAATTGTCTTTTTTTTTTTTTTAATGGATTTCATCATAGAGTTAAAAGTATTTTTGTAATTGAATGAGGGATGGAAGAAGTGAATGAGGCTCACCAAGGGTTGCAGAAAGGTCCATGGGTTGGGAGTAAGGGCCAGACATTTCCTCTGTGTTGATCTTGTTCTTCCTTTTCACTTTCACAACTTTCTTCTTTTTCTTCTTTCCCCCTTTATCTACACATAACAGAAAAGAAACATTATATTTCCCTTCTTAAATAAAAGTTGCTAAACAAAATAAATAAGCTAAGGATAGGTAATTTAACAAATTTTAACCTTTTAGTGCCTTGTCTTCATTGGTAGGTGATTGTGGCACATCCAGAGTCTCTTCTTTCACCTTTGCTTTGAGTTTCAGTTTACCTCTTTTTGGAGGGATCAGAGCACTGTTAGCTTTCTCTTTCTGTCCAGAATGCTCGTGTTCCCTTTCATTGCTCTCAGCTTCCTCCTCCTCCTCCTCCTCCCCCCCCCTGTTCATTTTCTCCTTCTTGATGTTCTCCAGTTTCATTAATCTTAACATGCTTTTTCTTCTTTGTCTTAAGCTTCTTTTTCAGATTGGTCTCCTGTAAAAGACATGAATAGCATTCACCATTTATGTATGAGAACTTATATTAAAGTAATATCACAAGATAATGAAAGGGTTTACAATCAAGACAAACAAAATGAAAGAAAGAAGCAACACAACCAATAGGGTAAGGATGGGATACTGTTAAAATAAGATGGGAAAGGTGGATAAGATCATACAGACAACCATCACAGAGTAACAATAATATCAAAGCCAACATCAGTAAAAACATGTCTGTCTGTAGAAATAAGTACAGAGGTGCTTTGTTGTAATGTCTTATCAAACGATCCAAGATATTTTCTTAACCTTTGGCAGCATGTTTCGAATAGGATGATGTTTCCCTTCACCCTCTGTCTTTTTCTCCTTGTCTTTTGGCCGATGAATCTGTCGAAGCTCAGACTTGCTGGATCGCATTCTAAAGCAAGAAAATATGTGTAAAAGACATGTAGCATATGCAGCAGTCATGTATATCTCTCTATATAGCTGAAAGTCAATGAATGTATAGAACTCTCACCGTTCCCCCTTGGTTTTTCTGCGTCCTTTCTCTGATTTCCCTTGCTTTTCCCTCTCTTCTGGTGCCAGAGGCCTGTTGCTGTCTTGAGCTACACGTGCACATAGCTCTGGGTAATCCATATTAATAGCACGCAGCAACCAGCGAAGGCCCCGCAGAGTCTTCCTGTCTGACCATCGTCATAGGTCCATTAAGGCTGAACAAGGTTCCTGAGATAGAAGGAGCTTCATGAGTTCAACAAAGGTCGGCTGTGTCTACCTGCATTTCTACAAATCTGAACCTCTCTGTCTGCCTGTTTGTTTTTCTGCCATCCACAGTCTGTCTGACAATCTACATCTGTCTGTTCAGCTCATGGTAGTGAATGTTAGAACAGCACTTACAATATGGCACAGAGAGCGGCTCTGGTTGACCAGTTTCTCCAGAGACAGAATTTCAATCAGCTCACTTCCCAGCAAAGCGTTCATTTTATCCTGTTTATTGGCCAACCTGAAGGACAACAGAACAGCTCACAAGCTGATGTGACTCACATTATACTTTTCACATTCAATTGCCCAGTATGATTTATTTCTATATTTTTTCTTATCAGCCACAAGAGAGCACTGTTGGCACTGCAGATGACGTATGATGAATATAATTACACCAGTATTGGTTTTCCTGCCACCCTTGGCTGTTTCAGCAGATCGGTGAGAACTTCTTTGACCTCCTTTATCCTTTGCCTGTCACTGGAATCCACCACAAAGATGATCCCATAGACTGCTCCACAGAGCTCCCTCCAGGCACCCCATGACTCTACTGATCCTCCCACATCCAACAAGGTGACCAGATAGTTCTCCACTCTCAGCTCATTTCGGATGCAGCAGTGGGTGGGTCCTCCTTCCACACCATGTGGGACTGGCACAGACAGACAGATATTGATTAAGTAAAAAGGTGTGGTATTGGTTATTTTCTTGTTATAAGCACTTTTAAAGATACAGTATACCATTACTGTTCAATTACCTCGTAACATTCCCCTGATAGAGGATGTTTTTCCTGCTTTGTCAAGACCAACCACGAGAATGGTCACTTTCCTGTTGAGAAGTATAGAATTAAAATATTTTATTGAACAGTTCATAGAGTTGGACTTGAAGCAACACCAAGTAGATTTGTTCACTTGCAGCTGTGAATTATAGCAAATGCCAGATAATATGTCAGATGGCATCAATGAACTGCGTATGGCACGTTTTTGAATCAGGATTTTATTTAAGCAAATATGGTGAATCTAGGGGTTCTCATTCTAGTGAAATGGGACAGTCCTTTTTGCTGTAGTCTAGCTTTGTGATTGAGGATTAATAAACTTGTGGGATTTTTTTATTTCTTGTTACAAAATTTTTACTCATTGTAAATTGTAGTATGTCATCGTCTCTCGTCAATTTGTTTATACCTACCTGATTGGCTCCTGTATCTTGGAGACCCATGTGCAGCAGTTGCTGATGAGGTTGAACATATTTACCTGGGGTGAGCAAGGTGAGCACAGTGGCCACCATTTTCTCTGGAACTGGTACCTGAAAACAGATGGTAAACCTTAGCATGGCATTCAAGCATTCAAGCACACACAATGAAAGCCAGTCTGTTGAGTCATTGGGGATCATGGCCAGATCCAAAGATGCCATGTGTCTATCTCCTTTGGGTTTAGCAGACTTCTACAGATGGTCACTCTGTGTAATGCTGTGATGTCTGACTGCACCTCTTCAGAATCCAGAATTAGCTCAAGTGTGCGAGAACCATGACAATATGTCAGTTGCACCACTAACATACATTCTATGTCATTTGCCTTTTTTTGAGACAGACGTGTTTTATATATATACACTGCAGTTCTTGTATAAACTGTCTTGGTCTCTAATGGTTACACTGTCCACTTGACATTTCATAGTGGGTATGCTAAGCTGGGTATGTCTGATGATGCATAAGCACATGACCAATTTCCTGCCTGTCCAGGAAAATAAAAGTTTTCTAATCCATCTTGCAATATAGTAGGTGTGTCAGACGGTAGCATAGCCAGGCCAGTGTGCTAAAAATACAGGCAGATCATTCAGTTGTTTGTCCACTGCATCTGTTCCAGCTCTGTAAACTGCTAAAGCCCTGGATGATTCTGTTAAGAATGGTAACAAGCTGACCCATATGTGGCCTAGAGAAGACAGAGTGGCCATCACCTGATTTACATTATACTGTATACATATACAATAGATCCATTTGTAAAGATTGCAGTGCAATAAAACTCACCATAATCAGCAGTAGTAATAGCCATGACAAACCTCTTGTTGTGTTGATGTAAATAATGAACCTTCACAGAGGATGTTTAGTTTAATCACTAATGTAACTAAGTGATGTCATTATCATTTCCTTAACTAAATTTTAAAAAATCAAAAATGCAATATATTAGCATGCAAGGTTTGCTAATATAACCACACACAATGAGCAACCATGGCATACACAGTGGCAATATGCATTGAAACAATGAAATAAAGCAAAACATTTCAAACCCGGTGGCCACCAGACTTCCAGTGAGGCGCCACTGTGTAAATAAAGCATGTGAAACAGCTGAGAATATTCCAAATTTTAACAAGCTATGAGAAAGTTGAAATAATACTTACAGAAGCAAATCTAGATCCATGTATTTGTTTGTGTGCACATCTCTACTAACATCTTGTACCAAGCAACTGCAAAACTAATCAGGCTCACACTAAGCCTGTGGTCATCCCATGTGGGAGGTGCAATCTGGGAAATGTGGTATTAGCATTTTCAACCAATCCTGGAGCTCTCTGAGGTAATAGCTAACACCATTAGATGGTACAGTTTGCCTGTTAGGAGACCAGATCAAGGTGTTTATATACGCCCACTGGAACTAAATGTGTCACATGGTGTGATCTGTGACCTCTGTTATCTACCAAGCCTTTTCCAAGTCTGAAAGTGGTAGCCATGGCAACATCTAAGCATGCTGATGGATTTAGGAATTATCTCAGTCACTTAAAAAGATAATGATCATAACTATTGCTGGTGACCATGCAGTGTCACATTGCAACAAATAGTGAGAAGCAGAGGTTTACAGGTATAATTAGAACCAAGGTTTGCTTTAGTACCTGTAAGGTACTTTTCAGGCCGTAAGTGTGAAGCCACCCCCAGATTTAAAAAAAAAAAAAAAAAAAAAAAATCATCAATACACAGTTTGTTTTAGAATTTGTTGCACTGGAAATGACAAAAATTTATAAAATATATGTAACTAATTAGTTTTCAAGAAGAATTTGTCAACAAGAGCACATTATGTAGCCACTATGGTTTAAGAAATGATATTTAATGAAGGCATGCCCAGTCTGTATTAGTGCACTGACACTCCAGTTGTGTTCCAGCTCTCTTGCCCAAACTCCCTTGCTTATGTGTTTTAACATTCTATTCACTAGCCTGCTGTCTGCCTTCTCCCACATCATTTTGTGATTAACTTGCTACACAGTCTGGCATGCTAAATTTGGGAGTGCCCTCAAACTCCTGGCCTGTAGTGTATGTTTTGAATTGATTAGGTTGATTGGATTGAATAATTGATTTACTGAGTGATTGAATAAGTATGGGTTATAATTAAAAAAAAATATCCATACTAAATAAATGAGGTGGATAACAAAGAGGAGGAAAGTTATTTGTGTTTTTTTTTTCATAAAACACATGACTAATATGAAAACTTACTTATAAGAGATTACAAAAATGATTAAGAGATCACCAAAATTACTGATAAATTATGTGTAAATATAATAAATTTAAGGTGAAATGGTGGTTCACATTAACATTTACAGAGAACCTAAATGTTATGTATTGGATAGCATAACACAATTTGTAATCCTGCTTAGGCCACTAGGTGACATCATACTCACAGAATCTATTTTCACTGAGTCTGTGCATCTGTCACCTGCTGAAGTTTTATAATGGCTCTATGCTTTGATCGTTGACATGCTTGACAAGATAAATTTTGTCCTACAGCAAAATCATTCTTCTAATTGCTTAGCATACTTATTCTGGAATTGAATCCACCAGTCCATGTTACTGAAACTTTAGTATCTAAGAAGTATCTAGAAGTCCATGCAGGAAGATTCAAGAAAAATGGACAGCAGGGTTGAGCTGCTGCAGCTGGAATAAAATTAAACATCAGATAAACTAATGTTAAGTGCCAGACCTGGAGCCATATTTATGTGCAGGTCTGATCTCATTAAGTCATTAAACCAGTGTCCAATCAGGCATGGTCTTCTTCTTCTGCTGCATAGACTCATGCCAGACTCTGCTGACAGCCATGTCAGTTGACTAAGACACTCTCTCTCTCTCTCTCTCTCTCTCTCTCTCTCTCTCTCTCTCTCTCTTTCCCAGCATGTGCACAGAGCAATAACAGCAGCAGCTGAGCATAAGCACCACACCCCCATTTGCTCACATTCCCCACATTGAAAACAAGTCTCATGGAGATTGATTATTTTGAATCTGGGATACATTTGGCCTCTGCTTTAGAGAGCTGCCATTATATATAATTCAAAACACAAGAAGGGCAACAATGAAATGTTATGTTTGTTTCAGTCTGAATTTGACTCAGAAATACAGACAGTATTTTGTATGCTTATGCTGATCTAACTGTATATATACTGTGTCTACCATTATGTAATGAGACTTCCACTTCCTCCCATGGCTTCACAAAGCACAGCCTCTGCAGTCTGAAGTCACTGACCCACACCACTGCTTCACCAAACACATGCATTAGTAACGAAAAGTGTCAACCCTTCACAATGCAAAGCTCACACTGACTTAGACAACATCTCTTGCGACATTTGGAGGTCATCATGCTTGGGGTGAGCTCAGGGAACCAAGTGTAGAAATGTACCACAGTTCATACTGACATATACATGGAACAAGTCATTTTGTTGGTTTCGTGTAGTATTGTAGTGTGGTTGAAGGGGGAAAGATCAAATATTTGTGTTCATAAAATATTGAGAATAAAAGCTCTTTCAGGAAAGGACTTTGTGTTTACAGGACTCATAATAGGCCTGTGTTTATTTAAAATGATGGGTCACTTCAAAATCTAACAGTGTAATATAATAGTTTTCAACTGGAAATAGCAAGTGTGACATACCAGACTGTGCTCTTCCCATGCACCTTGCAAATTGATATTCCCTGTTTGCATTAGCAGTTGAGCAAACATCAAACTAGTTTTGTTCTACTAGATCACAAATGTAAAAATGGTTTCTAATGAGTATATAGACTTAGCAACAACATATAATAAGGAGAAGCCAGTGTATAAGTCAGTCAGAAAATTCAGTAAAGTTAAACAATAGATTTAGTGTCTTTCCTGCACCTGTTTATGTGGCTGTTTCACTCTCAGCCCTGTAGGTCAATACAAGAAGGCTATACTATTTTAAACTAAAGATAGAAACATGGTGTAACTGATCTCTCTGTGATTAGCCTGTACAGTGTTTCTATTTGGAGAGGAAAATAAAAAGGATAATAAAGCTACTGTATATGCTCAGTGGTAGTAGCAATACTCATGTTTCATTATGAGTTAATGGTGCAAAATAGTTCAGAGAGAATGAAGCAGAAAAGATATGATAGTGTGGTGTTTCTCTTTCTTTACAATTCACCTTTTTGTCTCACTAAGTATAATTATTTTTGTGGCCACCATCAGGTCAATTTTCCCCTGATCAACAGTCTATTCTATATCATGGACAAAAACTAGTGACTGTATTCCCATGGAATTTGTTGTGTCAAATTCTTGGTCCCCAGAGGATGAATCCTGGTGTTTTTCGTAACCATTGCAAAACCATTAGCTAAAACTTCCACTCAAAATGGAAATTGTAATTCATGTTTCATTGTTCCATAAATTATGATTTAAAGACTGTATTGCTTTTTTGTTTGTTTGTTTGTTTGTTTGTTTTTTGGAAAATGTCTTCATTGGCTGCCAATTGCTGGGTGATTATCAAAAACTTGAGCTGTGTTTTAGAAAAGGAGTCTTTTTAGTTGTAAATGTGGAAGAGTAACATAAGTATTTAATTGTTGTAAGATAAAATAAACATCAATCAATCAGACCTCTAAAGATTTCTAAAGTACAGGCATGCATGCAGGGTCCATTTTTTTGCCAACATCTTACATATTGGACATGGTTATGTTATTTCACTTGCTGTTTGCTTCTTCTGTCATGTTGGTCTGAAAGCCAAATTCAGATTACAGGCCTTCATGCTCAGTTCTGATTTTTTATCTTTTATTTTATTTTATTTTTATTTTTTTGTCAGATCTGATCGTTTTGTCTTGATTGTTCATGTACATGTTTGTAAGTGACATGTATGACACTGTTGTGAACACAGTTCTGCCCTAAAAGGCCACAAATACTCACATTCCAAAGAAAAAAACATGATCTGCATGTGCTTATGAGTAACAACAGCAACAACAAAAATAAATGTAATTTGTGTGATCTCAGTTACATCAAAACCAGATTTGGGCCACCTCAGCCCATAATGTGAACATAGCATTACACATTGTCCCAGTCATTACAGTATTAAACTACTGTGATAAAGTTGATGTTGTTTTTAGTACAGTAGTTGTAGTCATAGTAATGGCTGTATTGCAAATGAAATACTCAAATGAAATACTATGAAACTGGAATACAAACGAAATACTAATTTTTACTCAAATCTGTGTAAAATGCCGTATGTATGCAATTCAATAACGCCGACAGCACACCAGAAACGTTGCACTTTTATTTTGAAGAAACCAAGCCCACGCTTCCGGTATGACTTAGTTTGACTGTGGTTCACTCGACGCAGCTGCAGCTGACAGCCGAAAACATGACCTGCTTTCAGCCGCAAGTATGCAGAGTCAGATACACACCTTTCCCAGCAGTCTGCCGTGGGACTCCACACCTGCAGCTGACTTATTTGTGTTTCCAATGAGGGACAAGATGGAGATTCAAACGTTAAAATAACCGCCGAGTTTGGACCGTGATCGTCCCGGTTATCCCGTTAACGGACCGTCTGACAACGCCGAACTTTCCTGATCACCGGCTGCGAAATAACAGCACTGAGTTCGTTTTGGATTGCAACGTTAGACAGGTTTCCTGTGGAGTAAACCTGCCACACGGGGTGCTAACGCCACAAGAACGAGATATCAGACAATAACATCTTTCGGGGTTNCCTGCCACACGGGGTGCTAACGCCACAAGAACGAGATATCAGACAATAACATCTTTCGGGGTTATTGGGTGACTGACACTGGAGCGGTGCGCACAACAGCCCGGTAAACTTCAACATAATGTGAAACCAGCGATGATCACCTTGGTGGAAAGTTGGGGAAGATGGTGCACTGAAAGAAATAGCAACATTGTGTACAAAATGTTATGTTGTACGATATGGCCAGCCGTGTTTTCCGTTTTAACGTCAACGTCGTTTGTTGAAGCGTAACGTGAATGAGACTTTGTATTTCGTGAAGTGGTCATGGAGAAGCAGGAGAGGGAGATCTCGGACATAGATCTGCCGGACGGCGTCTCCTCCGTGGCGGAGAATGGAGTCATGCTGGTGGTCAATCACAGCCACGTCCGTCCTCCGTTCAGCGTGGTTCTGGCCACCGTGCTTTACTGCGCAGAGTTCGTCACGGCCGCGGTGCTGTGCTGCAGTTACCACGAGACCGACGACATCATCTGGATGGGTTTCACTATCGCCTTCATGCTGGTGCCCGCCGTGCTCACGCAGCTCACACTCACGTTCATTCACAGAGACTTGGGTCGAGACCGGCCTCTGGTCCTCTTCCTGCACCTGCTGCTGCTCGGTCCTGTCATTAGGTAGGTCGGGGTGAGGTGCAACTCAAAGCCAGGAATGGACTACAGGTTAAAGGACATGACAATGGTTTGTGCTTTAGCCACTTAAAAGACCATGCCGATGACTTTTGCATGCATGTTTGTTTGAGTGAGAGAGTGAGTGAGAGAGAGAGAGAGAGAGAGAGAGAGAGAGAGAGAGAGAGAGAGAGTACTTTATTAATCCCAATGGGAAATTGCTGTGTTACATCAGTTACAAAGTAAAACACCGAATAAATAAGGACCTTCAACATGCAGGTAAAAGAAAAACTAAGAAAACTTGAGTAGTTAGAATAAATCCAATCCAAGATAATAAGCAAAATTAGTAAATAAGACTGAGCTACAACTGAAAGACAAGGACAAGGACCAACTATATAAATGCAGAATATAATGTACAACCATTATATAAAGAAAGAATATACTGTACAATGCCTAGTGATGCTGTCTATTTGTAGTGCAAGTGTAGTGGGTACAGTAAGGTGCTGCATTAAATACAATAATTACAGTGTGAGCATAATAATAATAATAATAATAATAATAATAATAATAATAATAATGATAATGATAATAATAATTATGGTCCAATAAATACTACCCACATACCAGCCATTCTCCAAAACATAAAACCGTATTTTAGTGTTCATGCTATTTTTTCCAAGTCCCCTAATTTTTCAAAATCAAATGTTCAGGTTATAAACCCACCTTAAAATTCAATGTTGCACCTGGTAAAACATACTGTATGGCCGAATGTAGAGGAAAGGGGTCATTTTTAATTTCTCTGTAAAAGCAGTTTTCTCCTGAGACTATATTCCCTAGCAGAGAAATACATTTTCTTCCATGTAGCTTCATGTTCAAGAAAAAATAATGGCGTGTGGTTTGCTGTGATAGATTACATATCTCAAGCACGCTTCTACAAGTTTATAGCGAATTGAAATGAACTGAAACCAATGGGAGTCTGGATGGTAGGAAGAACAATTCTAATATTTACCACTCCAGTAGTACATTTGGTGAAATGGTTGGCAGTAACATAACGTGGATGCAGGGTGTATTTATTTATTTATTAAACATGCACAATCACCAGTATGGTTCTTTCATAGAAACCACATAGAATGCATGTGCTTTACACGAGTGTTGCTCATTTTTCAGGGCATACAATGGGTGACTGGTTGGGTGTGGGATGGATGGATGGATGGATGGATGGATAATTGGAGGGGGGGGGGGGNGGGGGGGGGGGGTAGAGCTACACAGAACAGCTACAGGAGGCTTCAAACCCACAATCTTCTTGCTGTGAGCTGACAGTGCTAACAATTTATTCACTGTGGCACCGACCATTTCACTGACTTTAGAAAATATTGGAATCAGGCTTCAGAAACATGCCATGTGTAACTGTTTAATACTAGAACTCAAACTGTCCTTCATGTTCATTAAAACCCCATAATACACCCCAAAATCATAGGATGTGATCTTGGTGTCCTCAATGGTAGCTTGAGGTGTCAGCTGTAGATGTCTGATACATCAAAGGAAGGAAGGAAATTAGTTTGGTTGCCCATGAATGCATGCATGCATTAAAAATAGGTCATACAAATCACAAAGAACCACACATGGAAAACATACACATACATAAAACATTACAAGCGGGCATCCCTTGGAGCCTGTCTGAACTGAAAATTTAAAATGAAACACAAAACAAACTAAAACAAGAACAGTAAAATAGACAATAATATAAGATCCTAATTACTGAGTGAGAAGTTTTAGAACTCAGGGCATAAAAATTTCTAAAATGTAGTCTGCAACCCAATCCAGGTACTTTCCTAAAAACAAAAAAACAAAAAAAAAAGAAGAAGAAACATTTACAGTGAATCAGCAGTCATACCAATAACAGAACTAGCTTTTTTAATCAGTTTCTCATTCCGGTTCTCATAATTTACATTAATGCTTTCCCCAACAAACTACAATAAAATAAGGCTCTGGCCATGAGGCTTTGACTGAAAGTATTTTCCTACTGACCTAAAATGACTTCAGTTTCCTGAGGGGAAAAAGTAGCCCACAAAGCAGCATTGACATTTTCTGAGCAGTTGAGTTTCATATCAACAGGAACAGCCAGTTACAGTATTTATAAGCAGAAACGATCTCTGCCTGCTTATTTCTGATAAAGAGTTACTGTCCTATTTCTTTTTCCAAAGTTTAGATAAAATCTGACAAACTCTCAGCTTCCTCTCTGTAAGTTCGCTCCATGCTAGACCGTTGTGCTTATTAATACTTCATTGTGTTTTTACTTGCCTTCTAGCCAGCCATTGGTATGCTTGAATTGTAGTAAATAGCCTAAAACATGTAAAAGCAGGTGGTGAATAGTGAATAGTCCATAGACTTCAAAAATATGGAGTTCTCATTATCTCATTAGAGTTGGAATTCATTATACATGGGGCAGATAGTCTTCCATGATGCCTGTTTGTTGATGTGGCTCATGTTTAAACCTCTGCAGGCTAAACTCTTAAAGGACCATACTGGCCATTTTGCATGTTTGAGCCTAATATATTCAATTTTCATACACGTAACATTACTGACAACCATTTCCCAAAGTACACTACCCTATCTTCCACACTGCCATTGGTTTCAGTTCGTTCTGGTACGCTATTAAAATCAACTTGCTGATACTTGAAATGTTCTTGGGATAGGTAATCTATTATCGGCAACAAGACGTGTATTTAGGTTTTTTTCAAAGTTACATCATTTTAGCGTTTAAGCGCAATAAAAAGTGCGGAGTGAATGTATATCTCCACCGGGGAATATAGTCCCAAAAGAAGACCTGCGTTTATCAAAATATTTAAATGACCACAACTTCATAAGGCTGAGTAACTATTAGCAGGCAAAACTCGATTTTTAAGGTGGCCGTATTGCTTGAATATTTGATTTTGAAAGATTAAGAGACTTTGCAAAATACCAGGAAAGCTGAAATACGGTTTCATCCTTTGGGAAATGATTGTCAGTAACGTAACATGTATGAAAGTNGGAAAGCTGAAATACGGTTTCATCCTTTGGGAAATGATTGTCAGTAACGTAACATGTATGAAAGTTGAATATATAGGCTCAAACATGCAAAATGACTGATATGGTCCTTTAACACCAGTCTATCAAATGACAGTACACAGCTGGCTCTGTGCCATAGTAAAACACTCACATATACTCAGTTGTATGATGTCATCTGAGGACAGTGACACTAAAAATCTCCATGCTGCAGATCGGTCAGACTGCTGATCAGGCCTGCAGCTTTGAGGTCTCAGTCTGGCTTTGCTCAGGAGTCCAGAGGTCAAAAGGTTGTTACATGTTAATTATTAAAGATTAAAAGTAGTGAAAATCAAAGTCAATATCTTACGTGATCCTTAAGTTAAAGGAACTAATTGAAATAGGTAGCCAGCTTCTAATACAACAGCAACAAATCAGTCAAGTAAGTATCTTTTTAAAGGACAATGCCACAAAGTTTTGAAATAAACTACCCTTATTAACAAGTGTGCACCAGAATTAAAACCAGTATTGTTTTCTTTTACCGTAAATGTCTGAGGCTGTGTTTAAATACTGTCAGCAGTGTTAGTCAGTGTTAGTGTGTCAGTTGATGACCTAAGCTGGAAGACCTGTTTCGCGAACTGTGACTCATGTCAGATTAGCTGGAGGTGTAGGCAGAGGCTTTCTTCAAGTCTCCTGAAACTCAAACCCACTGTTCAGACTCTGAACTTTGATTTGTCAATAGAAAGCCCTTAGGTGCTGTACAGACTTTATTTCTAGAATTTCTAGAATGGCTTGTCCTAAAAGTGTTGCTGAAAGGCATATACAGGTACATTACTTAGTTTTTTTTTTTNTTTTTTTTTTTTTTTGGTTTGTTTTTTTTTATGTGTGTTTACGCAACTTGAAATGTAAACATGTAGCAAACACTGTCATATACATGTGTAGTAGAGTTACAGGAGAGTTCAGGCTGGGCTTTGTTACACTGCTGTAAAGACAGGAAATGATTTTATCTTTAAAGCAGAGCTGAGTTATTATTTGTGCTTGCATTGTGTGTTTATAAAACTCTTCTATAACGTGTATTCAAGAGTCACATGATTCTTAGCTTTACCTCCACTGCCTGTGGAGGTAAAGCTAACAGAACTACATTTCTAAATACTCAGATGATACTGTCATTCGATGTTTTCTTTATAAGCAGGAGGATATACCATTTATCATTCTGAAATAAGGGAGTTTGTGACAGCAACCACTTAACTCTAAATGTAAAGAAAACAGAGGAGATTATATGTGATCCTAAGGCGGTGGGTGACCACAGTTCAGTGATTATTCATGACCCGCCTATTGCACAAGTCCTGTCCTACAAGTACCTTGGTGTTGATATCGACAGCATTTTTACCTGGAATACTCATATTGAATGGGTTTGTTCATGTTTACATCAGAGAATGTACTTTTTACGCAGACTACACTTGTATGGAGTTGATCAAAAAATCATGCTTCTGTTCTACCAGTCTGTTTTAGAAAACATAATCAGATACGGAATGACAGCATGGTATGGAAATCTCTCTGTGAAAGTGAAATCAAAGTTAGTACACTTGGTACAGACCGCCACGAAAATCATAGGTCAGAAAGATCATCACAGTTTTCAGTCTCTTTATGAACTATGTATACTACAATATGCAAGGAGTATTCTGAATGATCCTTTTCATATTTTGCATTCAACTGTTACTTTCTGGCAGAAGATATAGAGTTCCACACTGTAAACTAAAAAGGTTTAAGAACTCATTNCTGTTACTTTCTGGCAGAAGATATAGAGTTCCACACTGTAAACTAAAAAGGTTTAAGAACTCATTTTTGCCTATCAGTCAAAGTTCTTAATAGCAGTCTACAATGAGGTCCCATGTAGAGGTCGCGGGGTTTGTGCAATACAACATTTACATTGGATGTTGATGTCAATTGTGGTATATGTGTTACTCATGGATTAGGATTGTGCGTTTGCTTCTGAATGTGTGTAGTGGCTGTAATGTGGGTGTTCTGTGGGCAACTTGGAATCCAGAACCAATTTCCCCACGGGCAATAAAGTCTATTCTATTCTATTCTATTCTATTCTATTCTATTCTATTCTAATACTTCACTAAGCCATAACAATCGATATAACATGAAAAGAAATTTTGCTAGCATGAGTTATTTTAATAGCCTTGCAGCTCCCACTATAACTGGAACAAGGTCAAAGCTTCAGGGTTTGGATCACTCACACATCTAAAATTAACACATGGGAGAGGAAGCCATGTGTCATGGAGTACCACCAGACTGACCACCTGCAGCCAGGACGCTATTTCATACTGAACTGAAAGTTCAGCAAGTCAGAAACTCGACAGTCAGCGAAAAGCAAATCCAGCATTCTGCTTGGAGTCTGTTTACCCCATCAGTGAGACCAGCTATTGTCTCTTTAGGTTTGCTGTTTTAGGAGTTGCATTGATTTTGTCGCAGTTGCACATTTGTGGATGACTGCTTCACAAATGATACAGACTATTTTCAAGAAAGTCAGGCAGATTTTATTTAGGAAACTGAGGAGCTCTGATGTTAGACAAACTGACCTGAAGAGCGCTTGTTTTTTGACATGATTTAAAGCCTCACTATCAGTCTGGTAGAGGAATCTGGATACATGAAACAAAACAGAAACAAAAACCTTTCCAGGATTGTTAGTCCTGCTAAAAAAGTCGACAGCCAAAAGTAAAAGCCACACAGAAATGCTCTGACACACATCCTCTCCAGATAAGAATGCTTCGCTCAGGTCAGCAATTCAAAACACCCATCACCAGGAAACGGCTTTTAATACCACAGTGAGCCTATGCAGCCACATTAACTCCATGTTTACTGTGAGATTTGTGAATATCTTTTGTTATCATCATTTTGTGAGGCTAGATAACAAATCTCAGCACTGGTTATGTGTATTCATTCTGTTCCTGTTCCTCTGTGTTATTCCATACTCTTCCCATGCTGTGCTGTTGTAACCAAATCGCCTCTGCTCTATCTTTGCTCGGATGGGAGGGTTTCCTGTGTGGCTTAGGAATGACGTACTGTTGATCATACTGTCCAATATAGGAATATTTTTTGCTATCAGCCCATAAATGGACTCAAACATGTTTCTTCAAGAAGAATTTCAACTCATAACTTGCACTTAAGGCTGAATAATTATGAAGAGACTTACTTTAGTTGTGTAGGAGTCCACCTGAAAATAATGAGGAGTTTGGAACTTGTAATCTGGAAACTATGAGAAGGGTGTTGCTGCCACAGGGTGGTGGACCTTGTCATGACTTGCCTCCTTGAGCGTACAATCCTACCACCAAAGCTGGGATAGACAACCTCTGTAATTACTTTGTCAGCCTGATCTGGTCTCTGCATGCAGAGCAGCAGTGTTTACAGCCGGCTGTCTGTGTCTTTGTGCTTTCCAAACACTTCTTTTTCAAAGAGGCCATGTTGGAGGCCTTGCAGTGTGCCTGTTGGGGTAATACCATGTGACCATAAAGCAAAACAGGACTGTCTTGCTAAATAGCTGTTGAAAAAAAAAAAAAAAAAAAAAACATTCAGAATGCTCTTCTGCATTTTGGTGAGGAGATTTCAGTATTTTTACCTCTGTCATAGTGACACAGGACTCTTGTGTGTTTTTGTGTGTGCATGTGAGGCTTTTTTTTTTTTTTTTAATATATGCAGTTCCTCTAAGTGCATGTGATGTCCTGTTGCACTCATGCAATGTGGTAACAGATTTCATGGTTTGACTGTGATTACAGAGCAGCAGTGTCTGTGTGTGTGTGTTTCTTCTTATAAATCCATAAGACGCCGCTTTGGAAAGCCAGCTTATTGATCTGTTGGATAATGTGTTCATCAGTCATGCTGCTTTTTCCCCTCTTAGTGAAACTCAGTCACTTACAGAATCCTAAGTGCATGCTGGCTGGAGTACACTACCCCCCATTCTGCATTCTCAGCCTATTATCCTGCCAAGTTTCCTAGGAAAGGACATCAGTAAATCATGCTCCTCTGCCTTCTCTCTTAGCTACTGTAGACCTTGTAAAAAATAAAAAATAAATCAGTAACCTGTATCTGCATGTGGCTACTTGAATGTTTGTGAATACTGGACATCTGTGTTTGTATGATCAGAGATAAGAGCCTGCTTGCAAATGTCAACAAGGTTTTGTAAGTTTTGGGTCAAACTCAGTTCAGGGACTGGCGTCAAAGTTTCACACAATACTTTATCTGCACATATACATGAAGTGGTACACCAAATCTCCACCAATTAGCAGTTGAGACAACAGTGTCTGAAATGGCAGACTACTGAGTTTGGACTTCAAGTTTAGCAGAGCATGAGAGCAAGCTCCAAATTGTTCTCTGTGGAGAAGGGAATTCATGTGGGATTCTTATGTCCAAAGTTGGAGATGTTGGAATTTTGTAGCAAAACATAACATTCCAGCACTTTGTGAGATTTACTGCTGGAGTGAGAATCCTCACAGGTTGTGCTGAACACAGCTGTGCAGCATATGAGTTTTTGGTTATTCTACTCGGCACTTCCAACAGAGGTATTTTGCTGCTGACAGGTGAAAATCTTGCCTTTCCAGTTTAAGCAATTTCCTTGTTTCAGCTTAAACATGCTCTAAAATCCACCATTGATGCCCTCCAAAACCCAGTCAGAGACAATTTAATTATTTTTTTAAAAAATGCAGACATGCCAGTATCATAAAATGTTGTATTTTTTGCCATTCAAATTCTTTTTTGAAGTTAGCTGCTCACACAGGACTCTCCCTCAGATGTGATGTCAAAAACACATTCTTCCTCTTTATGAGTAGAGTTAATGTTCACATGTAACCGAACACTGACATCATTTACCTTGCAAACATGAAGGGGACCACACCCTGAGTTTTTCAGTTTGATTCATTCAGGCCTTAGGAAACCAACACTGTGGTTTCTTTCTTCTGACTGCCCTCTGCTGGAGCCACGGTGTTGTGCTGGTGTTTGCTAAACTGTGATTTATAACATTAGAATTCTTGGATTTTAATCCAAGAAACATCCCTGACAAATTAATAAATAACATTGATTTGGTTCCCTGACAAATTAATAAATAAATATATTTTAGTACCCAGGCTGAAAAGATCCATCAGTGAAACCTGATTCCAAATTACCCTTAATAAATTGTTAAACTCTTTCTCTATATTAATGATGCATGGTTCCTGTTGCCATACTAAAATAAGTCACAGTTAATGTGGAAAATAAATAAAACACTATGATGTCCTACTGTCCCACTTAAACATAATGTTTCATTGCCCTCTGCTGGTCTGAAAATATTCTTCTACTCTTTCACTGTCTCTCTTGCTCAGGTGTTTTGAGGCACTGGTGGTCTATTTCCAGGCAGGCAAAAAGGATGAGTCTTACGTTACTATCTCCAGGAAGTTCAGCCTGAAGAAGGGACAGAGGGCACCCATAGAGTGGGAAATCGGCCAGTCAGAGCGTAAACTGGCCACTCACAGAAATGCCTTCAAACGAACTGCAGTCATCCAGGCCTTTCTGGGTTCGACCCCTCAACTCACGCTCCAGCTGTACGCAACGATCCAGGAGAAGTACATGCTCCCCATCAGATGTAAGCATCACTGGGGTTGGGGTGGAACTTGGGGTCAAGCGATGCGGGTGTCTTACAGTTAGACCATGCAAAAAATTATGAATTTACGTTACAGCCAGGTTTTTATTCTTGGTGGGGTGGAAATGCCCCTGAAACCGAATTTAGAGTAGACCATGAGACAGTAAGACACTGAAATCCAGATGGTGAACTTTTTAGATTTTAGGTTAGTTAGGTTGTAGTTATGCTCCATTTGACTAACTGATTTCTGTCTGTTTGCAGTAATTCTGATGGTCATCACCCTGATCTCCATCACATATGGTGCTCTTGTGTGCAGTGTCCTGGCCATACAGATTAGATATGATGACTATAAAGTGCGACTGTGCCCGGCAGCCTACCTCTGCATGATCGTGTGGAGAGGATTGGAGATTACAACCCGGATCACTGCTCTGGTCCTCTTTAGCACAGCGCTCACCCACTGGGTCATCCTTGTTGGCATGGCTAACCTACTATTCTACTTCTTCCTCCCTTGGGTGGAGTTCTGGGCTAAGAAAGGCTCGCTGCCCGAGAATGTTGAGAAAAATTTTTCTAAGCTGGGCACCACAGTGGTTCTATGCCTGTTCACCCTCCTCTACGCCTGCATCAATGTCTTCTGCTGGTCAGCAGTGCAGCTGGATTTGGCCCATCGAGACCTTATTGAGAAGAAGCAGCACTGGGGCCGCCTGGCTGCTTACTACTGTGGACGCTTTGTTGAAAACGTCTTCCTAATCACGCTTTGGTACTTCTACAAATCAGACTTCTACGAGTACATGTGCGCCCCACTGCTGGTTGTCCAGCTGCTGATCTGCTACAGCCTGGCCGTGCTCTTCATGCTTCTCTTCTACCAGTTCTGCCACCCATGCAGGCGTCTCTTCAAATACAATGTGCACGACTGCCTGCACTGCGTCTGCTGCCGTAAAGGCACAGGGGTGAGGAGGGGTCAGCAGGTGAAGCCAGNCTGCCTGCACTGCGTCTGCTGCCGTAAAGGCACAGGGGTGAGGAGGGGTCAGCAGGTGAAGCCAGCCCTCTCCTACTCCACTGCTGCTACCATGGTGCTGATGCCAGAGGAAATGCTGGAATCACTGGCTCCTCAAAGTTCACAACCTTCAGACAACACCGGTGAGCTGGAAGAGCGGGAGACAGCTATTGTTGATGACATCATGGATGCACCCTGAGAGGGGTTTTGTGGGGAATTAGGGGTTTATGTAACTGCCTTACACACTCAAAGGGTTTTTTTCTGATGTAGAAATGCATACTGGGAGTGGTGGGACATAATGGTGCAGACACTGCAGGCTGGAGTCCTGAAAAGGACTCAAATAGAATGATTTTGTCTTTTAATGATCAAAAGTATAAGGATACCCTTTAATTGAGCAGGGAGATTAAAAAAGAAAAAAGGACTCAACGTTTTCTTTAAAGTGCATAAATGTTAATGGTTGTAATGATGTCTTAACTTGGAATATCGTGCACGCTTGGGGAACCACGAGGCCCCAGAGAATGTAGCATGTTGAAATATGTGGCGATGCACAAAGGCTGCCTTGAGAGAGCAGCAGTGGGTGAGGTAAGACCGAGCCAGGTGTGCAGGAAATGTGCCAAGCGTCTCCGACCCAAAAGACTGACCAGGACATCTGCTGTTTACTTCCTGTCTGGGCTTTTCACACTATGAATACCCTCTGCACTTTGCTGCCAGTGTTGCATACATATCTGCATTATAAAAAGAAAACATAGCAGGAGGGCAAGAAAAGGTCAGACGAAGAATTTACCTTCGTCATACCCAAGTACGTGCAACTGTTGTGATAAATGCCTCGTGTTGTTCACTGTCTGCCTGCTTTGCCTTTACAAAACCCGAAGAGAAGAGGTCAAAGGTCAGTGAAAAGCTAAAAAAAAAAAAATCTGATTACAGATGTAATTCAGAATTAAATCTTACATTTGTTGATGCATTAACAAAACTGACACTGAATGAGCTCATGAATTACTGCAACAATTTGCTTATGTTTATGTTTACTTTTTGTTGCTCAGTGCCTTACTATACCTACTTGAATCTTAAAAATAAAATATTGCCTACACTCTCATTCTTGACTTTCTTTTATTAAATAAAAATTAGCCTCATAAGTACTGACCCATTTATCTGGATTGCTGGCAAACATACTTGACGTAAAAAAAATAAAAAATAAAAATTCCGGTATGATGTAACAATCATTTCTTCATTTCGTCAATCAAAGTTCAAGAAGTTTGGAATGCGGTCATTTTGTTCCCAGAAAAAGTCATCTGTGCGTTTGTTTCCTTGTTAATGCTCACCTGTGTATCTGGGGTGGGCGGAGTCTGTACAGGACAGCGTATATAAACTCGCAGGTAGGCTGAGGATGTGAGAGAAGTGCTATCCGCTTCTTTTGGGCACTTTAAAGTCATCACCATGGGCAACTGGATTATCAACAATGGATTCACATCCTTCATACTGGTAAGATCTTTATAGATATTTGACAAATTTTACCAAATATTGCATGCAGGGCTAGCGGAGAATTTACGCAGTTAGTTACGTGCGCAAAATGCCAACTATCTAAAAGTCCATGAAGCGTGTTTCCAAGCCGTTTCAGCGCAAATAGCCAGAATAAAAGTAGGTTTTGCGATGGAAAACAAAACCCTATCCTGACTATGTTTGCAGGTGGTCTGGATGGGAATCAACATCTTTCTGTTCGTCTGGTTCTACCTCTTATACGATTTGCAGGACCGGTTTTTCTACACGCGTCACCTTTTAGGGGTGAGTGGGGTCATTTCATTNTTTTTTTTTTTTTTTTTTAATAGAAATTTGGCATCGGTTGTGATTAAATGAATTTGTATTCCAGTCTGCTTTGGCCTGGGCCAGAGCTCCTGCAGCCGTCCTCAACTTCAACTGCATGCTGATCCTCCTCCCAGTGTGCAGGAACCTGATGTCTCTGATCCGAGGCTCCTTCATGGTAAGATGTTTGGCACAGCATGGTGAGGTATCTGACTACACTGTCATCATTCTAAAAGATGTTTCATAGACTGCTGCAGGTTTATGAAACACATTCAGGATCAATTTTTACTAAAGGTCTCAAATTCACTTCCAAAGCTCCTTGTAATGACAAGGGGTGTTTGGCTTTTTAAAAATATGAGCCACTACTCTGAGCTGTAAGGAGTGTCACCTTCATGGTTTCTTAGATGCATTTGTGATGAAGAAAATCCACTGCAAGACTAGAGAATTTTCCACTATGCAGCCCTTTAACTGGTAAATGTTATGTAGGTTTTTATGGCATCAGAAAGACATTCATTTTCTTGTTAAATTTGATCTGAATCTTCTTTTATTCTTTCAGTGTTGCGGCCGAACAGTAAGGAAACAAATGGACAAAAATTTAAGTTTCCACAAGCTGGTGGCCTACATGATCGCCCTGATGACAGGTTGGCTTTGTGGAATCTCCTCTTAAATGCATCTGAACAAATGTTGCATCAACATATTCTTTCTTTGAATATACTTGGTTAAGTTATGCAAGCTGCATTCTGTAATAACCTTTTCTGAAAGAGAGAATAGATCTGTGTTATTGCTGAGTGTGTGATTTGAATCTGTTCAGTCTTCTGGTATTTATCTTACAACATGGATGCCTGAGATGAACTTTTACAGACATATTTAATTTGTCCAACCTTAACACATGCCAGTAACCTATCAATCCGGAAAATGTCAAGCACGATCTATACACGCACAGTTACACAAGAGTTTTAATTAGCAAAAATGGTGTTTCATGGTTGTGTTGAGGCTTTTGTGTGTGTCAGTTTGAGTGATGATTTTTGGTGCTGGGGCTCCCTTTTGGTTACATTTGGATCACAGTGCCTTTAAACACTTGGCAAACTTGTACAACCTGTAGCTAATCACATAAGTTTTTTTTTTTTTTTTTTTTNTTTTTTTTTTTTTTTTTTTGACAGTTAGAAGTTTTGAGTCCATTTTGTTAGTACAGTGAGACTGAAAAGCTACAAATGGTGGGAAAAATGGTGACCAAAACCGAGTCCCTCCCTTTCATACTTTCGCCAACCAGACTGAGAGACAAACACACAGGTCAAAATGTTAATAAAGGTCATGATGACATTTTGAGAGGTGATAGAGCCAAAATAATCCTAAACTAAATATTGGCTCAAGGTGTGTTTAAAATGAGTCACTGGAAGGGTAATGATTGCAAAAACCTGTTCTATACACCAGATTTTTAAGAGTACGCTGGAATGAAAATTTTAGTTTTCTTATTAGCATTAATACTATGTAAAGCACTTGATTTACCTTTGCGTATGAATGTGCTATACAAATAAACTTGCCTTGACTTAGAAGCTAAAAGTATGTCATAAAAGGTGGCCAGTCTACAATTAAAGAATTGTATCAATCAAATTTAAAGTCCACCTCCAAGCATTTTATTTTTTTCCCATATCTCAAATCCACAATCAATTAAATGTCTCCTATCTGTATTTGGCAGCTGTTCACATGGTTGCTCATTTGCTCAACGTGGAGTGGTACAACAACAGCAGACGAGGAGTTTACGATGGACTCAGCACTGCACTGTCCAACCTGGAGGACACAGAAAGCACCACCTACCTGAACCCCATCCGCTCCACAGACGTTGTAAGACATCGAGTATTCTAGACCCAAGCACATCTGTAATCCCAAAAAACATCAGACAACAAAACAGAACTTATATCTTCACATCAGACCCTCTCTTTGGCATCTTTTTTGTCTCAGGATGCACAGCAGACTCCGACCTACCTGGTCTTTACCACCATTGCTGGCCTCACTGGCGTCATCATCACACTGGCTCTCATCCTTATCATCACCTCCTCCATGGAGGTCATCCGCCGCAGCTACTTCGAGGTCTTCTGGTACACGCATCATCTCTTCATCATCTTCTTTGCCGGCCTCGTCTTTCATGGAGCCGAGTAAGAAAAAAGGAGAAAGTCTCAGCATTCTTTTTATTTTACTGGAATGTGGTTTTTATTGGTTTTATGTTATGTGTCCCATCTGCAGGCGTATTGTGCGGGGTCAAAAGCCCACAAAGCCACCGCACAATCTCACCTTCTGTAAAGACCGATTTGAAGATTGGGGCCGGATTCCTGAGTGTCCCATCCCTCAGTTTGCTGGAGGGTTTCCACAGGTTTGTCTTTGCAGTTAAAAATGCTAAATCTAATTCAGTCTTCATTGGCATTTTAAAACTATTTCATTGCTGCAACTACAAGAAGCCCTCAGTGTTTTCATACTAAAATGCTGAGTCTTTCGCCAGGTAAAACTTTTTCTTCAGATGGTCTGCTCACTGTTCCCTATTCATTTTGCACTTTCTTCTATTTATTTACTTCATCAAGGCGCTTTAAATTGCTATTATGCATGAAAAGTGACTTGCAACTAAAATTGCTTTGCCTCTATAAATGCACTACACTGTAAATTGTGAAATCATTGATCATAGGTTCTATTTTCCATCCTTCTTTTTCAGACGTGGATGTGGGTGATCGGTCCAATGATTCTGTACCTTTGTGAACGTCTGCTACGTTTCATTCGTTACACACAAACCGTTACATACAGAAAGGTATGTTTGAATAATGATTCAGCTGTTGGGTTCAGAGTTGTTATGATACAGCAGCTTAACGTGTTTGCTTACAATGTTACATTCACTTTCAGATTGTGATGCGGCCGTCCAAGGTGCTGGAACTGCAGCTGGTGAAGACTGGCTTCAAAATGGAGGTGGGCCAGTATGTCTTTCTTAACTGCCCAGCCATCTCCCAGCTTGAATGGCATCCTTTCACCATGACCTCTGCCCCCGAGGAGGACTTCTTCAGTATCCACATCCGCTCAGCCGGGGACTGGACCGATAAACTCATCAGCATAATGGAGCAGCTCCCGGAGGGCGAGCAGGGACCCAAGTGAGTGCTTCTTCCAATGCAATCTGCATTTATGCTGTATCAGCCCTGTTGACCTGAACTTTTATTAGTGGAATTTTGTTAGTTTTCCTGGCCATTTTTTACAAAAAGAAGTTTTGCATTGCATATTTTCATGTCTTACACTTCTTTTCCATCACTGGAAACTTATCCTTGCACAAGAGAATGGTTTTGGTATATGCTATAGGCTGGTATATGCTGGTTGCTGATGCCAGTATTTTCTCTACTTCTAGGCACATAACTCCTTAACCACGTTTTGCTTACCCTACAAAAGTCTCTTACAAATCACTTACAGTAGTCTACTAATGGGCAGTTATTTACAGAAATGAATATGCAAAAAGTAAACAAATTTTTGCTGCCTAACATTTAATCTCGCTGGAATTTCATGAACTTTTAAGGGCATGTTTACCCCAACACCTTTTCATTTCTGACCCCATTAGGAACTGTTTTTTATAGTGCCATCCATCCATCCATTTTCTGTATCTGTTTGTCCTGTTAAGGGTCACGGGGGAGCTGGAGCCTATCCCAGCAATCATAGGACAAGAGGCGGGGTACACCCTGGACAGATCGCCAGTCTATCACAGGGCTTTTTATAGTGCATGGTAACGAAATAATGAGGTTTAAAAAAAAAGAATTTGGGGTACATGAACACAGAAGCACTTTATAGAAAAGGACAATTGCAAACACCTCTACAAAGGTGTGTTATATTAGGTTGGTAGTGATTTACATTATCTGAGTTTATGACATAAATTTAGAGTTTAGAAAGCTTTAGGTCAAAGAATTTGTGCAAAAACCTCAGGTGTGACCTGTAAAAGAACTGCAAAATGTTGAAGCATGCAGAATTCAAAATTCATCAAAGGAGGATCAGTGGACACAAGCTGACTAAACAAGCTGGGAGATGATGGACATACACAGTGTACAGGAACTAATGCTAAATGTCATTCAACCTAATATGATGTACCTTTGTTTTTATTTTTCATCTGTCTGCATATATAGTTGTGGTATATGCCATAAACCATTTTGTATATATGCAGTTTGATCTTGCATCAGACAGATAACATAATGTGCATATGTGAGTGTGTGACCTGCACCGATCCTCCTTGACTAACCTATAACCTTTTATTTAAAACTAATAATCAATTTCTATCAAAGAAGACCAAATACATCAAAAAAAAAAGACAAACAGATAAAAACAAATCAACAGATAGTACTGTGATGTACCTTTGTAACAGCTTTCACAATAATAATTTAATCATAGTTTAAAACCCTATAACGCCATGTGTATCACATTTGATACATGATTTTCTGCGACCTCTAATCATCAACATGATCAGTTATTGACCAAAACGCCTATTACATCATATCTAAAACAAAAAAAAAAAAAAGTTCCAGNAAAAAAAAAAAAAAATCATATATGCAAAAATATTTTTCAGAATTTTTTGGGGAGGCTGTTAAAGGAATAAATCAAGAAATAAATTGCAAAACAATACAATTTTCAGGTAATTATTTCATGGGTCAGGCTTTACAGGGTTAAGACCTCGTTCTCGTGTTTTTGTTCCCACTGAAGGTCAATTGTATCTCGGCATGATAGTGGTAATTGTTGTATCCTTTCTTAGGATGGGTGTGGACGGTCCCTTTGGCACAGCCAGTGAGGATGTATTTGACTATGAGGTCAGCATGCTGGTTGGTGCTGGCATTGGAGTAACCCCCTTCGCCTCCATCCTCAAGTCCATCTGGTACAAATTCAAAGACTCCAACCCTAAGCTGCGCACCAGAAAGGTAACACCGGAATCCTGCTTAGGGCTCAGGTCTGAGAAGCAGGTTTATAGAGTTATCTGGCTAACATTGCTGATTAGACCCTCCAATCTGGAACCTGGGCTGGTGTACAAAGTTGTCTAGATAACTCTATAAATCTGCTTCTTGAAAGAGGCCCTGTCTTACATGATCTAATCAGTCTGCTTTTGTCAGTCAGACCTGCATATCCATGTCACTGTGCTGACAGTTGCTGCTGCAATCATTGATGTGAGACGAACCTCTTATTGTCTTTTAAATAAAGGTCACAGTGTATTATCACAATGGCGTGGTCTATGGGGGTCAAGTCACCGGCAATGTGCTATGTTCTTGTGCAAGAGGATATTTGTTTTAAAATGTCTTCCTGTTTCCTGGTTCCAGATCTATTTTTACTGGCTGTGCCGGGAAACACACGCCTTCGAATGGTTTGCTGATCTTCTACAGGTGCTTGAGAAAGAGATGGAGGAGAGAGGCATGGGGAATTTCCTGACTTACAACCTCTTTCTGACTGGCTGGGATCAAAGCCATGTGTGTGACTCAGTCTACATTTATGTTCCACTTGGACTTTCAGAATTGTCTCATGTTATTCATGTTAACGTTCCTGTTTCTTTTACAGTTTAATCATGTGACAGTTCATTTTGATAAGGACACAGATGTGGTCACTGGTCTCAGACAGAAAACTCATTATGGCAGACCCAACTGGGACAAAGAGTTTGAACAAGTCCGCAAAGAGAATCCCACGTAAGATCTAGACCTACATTCTTAGTGTTTTATTTCAATGAGTGACAGCACATTAAATAATATTAAGCGTTTTAAAGTTTACAGATTTTACCATGGTTATCTGACTTAATCTTTGTTGCTACCCTCAGGTCTGTGGTGGGGACATTCTTGTGTGGTCCTGAAGGCTTGGCAAAGGTCTTAGAGACGAAATGTGCCAAATACTCAGATGTCAATCCTCGGAAGACCAAATTTTACTTCAACAAGGAGAACTTCTAAGCAGTGGGACAACGTGAGCTGCATTTAGGTTGTTGAAGGAAAAAACTGGTTGGAACAGGCTTTTGATGAAGGTTCTTAGTCATCCAGGCAGTAGATAAGTTGAGGAAAACTCAGTCAGGTCAACTGGATTCAAGTTTTTGATGAATTGAAGGTTAGTTGTTTTGACATCATAGTTATTGTAGTTACTGGAGGTTTAACTTCCTTCTGTGCATTTCCTTCTGTTCCTTCATTTCTGACTGATGAAGCCATTTGGATGGATGGTGAAACGTTTCAGAATTAAAAACTTGAAACCAGTTGACCTGACTGAGTTTTCTGCAACTTATCTTTTGACAAGCTGTTACACAACCTGCAGTGCCATAGATGGGTGTGTTGAAATGCCAGATAGTATGTTTAACACCCCCTCTGCCTTGCAAACAAAGCTGCTAGTAAAACAGTTATTAACATAGACATGCACAGCATGCTACGTCATCAGCACTACTCAGGGTTGGGCTTTTTCTTCTTCACGTTTACCCAATTTCAGTCATAAGGACATTTACATTAAAAGGATATGTATATGTTTAATTTTTAAAATGCATTTCTGTTGAAGATGTTGGTGAAGATTAAGGTGATGAACTTTAATGTTACTGAGACACCAGAGGGTTTAATCTCCATTTACAGTTCTAAGCTCATCATTTAGCATTTCTACACCAAGACACGATTTATGAATCCAGACAGCTAGCATGAATATAACTTTCCAGTTCATGATTTGCAATGTTCCACTACATCAGCTCGTTTCAGCACTCATGTATATATTGTTCTTTCAAGGCAGAATTTTCCTCTGATCAAATGCATTGTAAATAAATGTTTTTTTTTTGTAAGTAAAAGCATGTACATGAATTACAAGGTAATTTTTTTCTGTAATGCAAATTATAAAAGGAAGGCTTGTTTGAAAATTAAATAGGTTTTAAGTATCATTTTAAATCCACATTTACTTTCTCTACCACTATGCTGTTAAGGAAATTAATTTCTCAGAAATTGCAGCATTAAATTACAGGTCATCAAATTTACAAGAATTTCCTTATCAGAATGATAAGACAAGGAAATCAGGACAAAGTATGTTCCATCAGTCACGTAGCATACGTCAGTGTCATGCGCTAAAGACATGAGAGCATAAAAGATTGCAAAGATCACATTATTTTAACTTTTTATTGGTGTATAATTTCAAACTCAACTTGAATTAAATGAATCTACAGTCGACAGTCATTGTCTGATTTTTATTTTGTTGTGAAACAATTTACAGAGCCATAAAACAAAAATATTGGGATTTGGAGAAAACGGCTGGAACCCTATGACATTTCAGCTCTAGTCTTTATCTGTTCAGCATTCGCCAGTATCATCCCCACAAATGTTTCATATATTTCCAATCCAAAAGTACCAACTTCACTCATCCATACAGAAAAAAAGACAATATGATAACAAAAACCACAGTAAAACTAATATTTGACGTCTTCAGATCGGCTCAAGCTGGAGAAGGTCAGGGGTTGAGGGCAAACTGCCAATTCTGGAATCAAAACGTGCAAAAGAATAAGGAAGAATGCGTCATGTGTCTGAATTACAGCATTACCACATTAGCTCTACAACAATAAAAGAATGTTTTGAAATCAGCAGAAAGTGTCTCATTACAGATGGAAACTGGAGAAATATGACAGGATAGAAAGAGAGTCGACCTCTGTCTACCTGAAACCTTTCCAGTACTGGGTCAGTGAGACATCATGGCCCTCCCCCTGCAGTCTTTTGAATCTGCTCTTTGAGGATGAGGATGCTCTGCCGCTGCTCTGGGGGCAACATAGCGATCTGTTCTGGGGTGAGCTGCAGGACTTGCATGATCAGGGCAGCCTGCAGAAGAAAAATACAGCATTTAGACTCATCATGTCTTTAGTTTAGCTGATGTTAAACTGTCATGTAAGGTGTAAAAAGTGATTTTTCTATAGCTATTAATAAGAGAAGACAATGTCAGGCATGCTTCTGAATGTTACAATGTTTAAGAGGATTAGCTCCTTTAAAAGCCTTTATTGTGTTTGTCTGAAACATCACTAGCCATTGTTGGAGCTAAACAGTGGCTTTTAAGGTTACAGAAGCTTTTGACCTGAGCAGACTTAAAAGGAGAGAATTTGAATCTTGCTCAGAGGCACTTCAGCTGGCTCCTGATGGACACAGGTCATGCTTATTTTACTTTTGGTAACCCTCTCTCATCCTGAGGGCAAGTGATTAAGGAATACAATGGGTTTTTCATAGGGCTATTGAAGTGGATTTTATTTGGCTGTATAAGATTATACAACCAAATAAAAACTAGAAGCAGCTTGTTATAATCAAATTTGATTGTACCAAGCTGCCTCTGCTAATAATCCTGAATGAATTCTCAAGGGAGGCATAATGAAATCAACCATTATCCTGACAACACTGGATCTCTACAGCTTATCCTAAGGTTCTATCAAAGTGTTTGTCTCCAGCTTTTAGTATTACAAAAGTGATAAAGTGACACCCACCTTCTCCTGGTCTTGTGTGGAAACTTGGCTCTGCCCTGGACTGAAGCCTCCTCCTGATGGTGGAACACCAGGACCCTAAAGGACAAACACAGCATTAGTTTTCCTTGTTTTGTATGGCTGTAATGATTACCACATTTCAACAGATAATACAGATTTCTCTGCTTGCATTTCCTTCTTCTATGACTTTGCATATTTAATGTCAAGTAAATTTTATCTTATTATTTTATCTCTTATTTTATCATTTTATCCCAGAGCCTGTGAACACAACACAAAGACATCCAGCCAAGTACTGGAACAGGAAAATTCTTCAGATGCAGCGGTTACCGGTCTTGCAGGTGGAGGAGCATTAGGCCCCATGTTGTGGGGAACAGGGACCTGCATTCCTCCTGCCATGGGAACCCTCTGGCCAGACACTGGCCCACGTGCATCCATCGCCCTTGGGTCTCGGCCTGCAGACACACAAAAACCAGACTGACTGTTTGGGCGTAGCTGAGTATGGAGAGGCTTGTGTACAGTATATTGTGTAGAATATACAGTACATTCCATACATCAAACTTAAAATGATATAAAAGGTTTATCATTACACCTAGCGTCAACATAAAACCTGTGTTTTATGTTGACGGCTGTCACAGTTGATGTGAAAATATTAGGGATGTAATGATTACAAGGAAATAGTCACACTTCTATCCAATGGAACCATAATCGGGCTTCAAACTTGTGTTGTAACATCACACTCAACTGTGCTTATTCTCTCATGTATTATTCACACATCGTGAGGACAATGGACTTTTGTATGTTTGACTGGCATTTGTCCAATGTGTGACCAGGCGTTATTACTAAGCATACTTAACATAACTTCATCAAACTCACAAACTGTGATGTTTTTCATTTTTGTACCAGTTTTAATTCTATTTACCTGTGTAGTTTTTAGTTTGTTTTCTGCTTCATGATCTGTAAGGCACTGTAATGATGTGATATTATTATTATTATTATTATTATTATTATTATTATTATTATTATTATTACTGAAAATGGCAAACTACATACAATCAGAAATTATTGGATTCTCAAACTTTGAAGATCTATTAGCACAACAACCTCTGGTTTCCATAGGGGGTCCCCGTGGCTCCATCAATGGGGGTCCTCTGGGGTCACCCATCATATTTCTTGGTTCACCCATGGGTGGCCCTCTCATGTCATGAGGAGGACCTCTCATATCTGGTGGGGGTCCACTTCCCATTTGGCCCATATGTACAGGTGGGCCTTGGTGGGGTGGCGGGGCCCCCATATAACCCCGGCTAGATATACATAGACACAAAAATAGGGACAAATTTAGATTTAGTAAGTTGATAACTTGAATTAACACTCACACAACCTCTTTTATTGTGTGCAACACGTTATGGGTAAACTACTCACGTGGGTTCAATGACCTCTCCTGTGACAGACAGTAGGGTTCCTCCTCTGGGATCATTGGGACCGTCACCCAGCAGCCCTCTGGGGGGAATACCGCCTGGCCCTGAGACAAGCCAATCATATATTCAACAACAAATAGTTTTTTGTTTTTTTTTTTCACTAAATTATTAACCGCAGGCTGTAACTTTGAGTATTATGAGATAACAGCAGGTGGGTATGATGGTTTAAAAAAAAAAAAAAAAAAAAAAGTCACAAGAAACATACAACTACAGAAGGTAAATGTTTACCCAGAATCTCAGAACAGCCACAGTAGTTCAGGGTAGATAAAGCACACAGTGACGTGCACAGAGATCACACAGTACACAAACAGATTAAAGAAATGACTGCAAAGACTTAAGTACTGCACACATTAGAAACACAAAAGTACAGGAAAGTACAGTCTCCCATTGATAGAAAGCTAAAAAAAATTCAAAACAGCTAAAAACCCCACCAGCAAATATCTTCCTACTTGTGTCTTGTATTTCTGGTGTTATTTATCCATGAGAATATCATGACGGGAGACATGCAGGAAAAACACGAAATACAACTGGCATGTCAGTGTTAGCCTGCCTGTTTGATTATGTTAATTATAAGTCTAATTACAGTATAGTACAGATTGCTAATTGATATCCAGGCTAATTATTAGGGCTCATTACAATTAACATTTCAATTTAAGTTCAGTAAATGCAGTTTTGGTCTTGTACATCACAATGACGGGCACGCATTCAATTCCTCAAATCCTCAATCATATACTGTACGCTGAATATCACATTCACTAAAAAGGTTTCTATGCATTTTATGTATATTTTATGCATTTATGGGTGGAAAAAAGGAAATAAATTTGTATGCTTGACAGAGATGTGGAAAAGTGGTATAATGACGAGAGAAGATGTGATAAATGCTGATAAAAACCTTTTTACAATAACAGCACCTTTACCTGGTTCTTCCACTGTAGACAAATTAGCATTTTACTGCCACCGAACATTACAACCTCCATTACAGCACAAAGACCAAAAATTAAAGATTAAAAATGATGGGGGGGCATACCAATGACCTGGTGGATTAGGACACAGGCCATGTAACAGTGCCAGGGTCCAGTCAGGGGAAACTTGTTTCATAACATCAGCAGAGATTAAAAACACCACACATATCCATTCATTAACTGACAAAAATGATATCTAACTGCAACACCCTCACGAGCTGATGAAAACACAAACCGATTCTAATTTTACTTTACCAAATTTTTGGAAATTCTGAATGGAAACATCGCAGCAGATAGCTCTCTGGCTATGTTGCAGCTCCACTGCTAAAATACCTAATGCACAGGCTTTATTTAAATGGAAATGTCTGTAGCATGTAACACCTCTGCAGTACATCTGAGCTGGTGATACTTCCTGGAATAAAAAAAAAAAAAAACATTCCTGTTGGTCTAAATCTCATCCTTAAAACTTGAAACTCTTGTTTGACATGTTGCTTGGCAGCATACTTTGGACCTGACCCCGAAGTTTTTCGTTAAGTAAAGTGCAGGCTAATGGCCCTTTTTGACCACAGAACTCTTCCAGGAACCATTTAAGGTACTTCTACAATTTGGAGGAAGCCAGATCTATTTTTATGGTCCTCAGAAAGTCTTGCTCCTGAGGTAGTACTTGACTGTACTTCTACACTAAAAAGAAACCTAACTTTATTTCGTAAATGTTTAAATCCATTTATGCATTCAAGCAGACACTCAGCAGATCCTCACAAATTTGTGAATTTTTCAGTCTCCTTTTTCACCTCTGCAGCTTCCCACATCAAACACTGATATTAAATTACAGACTACCATGATGGCTCTGTTGTGTTGCTGCCTGAAGAAGTTAGTCTCAAACGATGCAGTCTGCCATCTTGAGATATGGCAAACTATTAAAACCTCGAAGGAACTTTTTGTTCCAGAGATAACTTTTAGTTTCCAGGGCTTAAACTTCTGATACTATTTGGGTGATAAGGCCTATAAATAGTCTCCTTTCACATCTGTTAGTGAGAAGGACAGCTATCATCACACATTTGACATGCTCCATAGCTGGCCCTAATGACTGGCATTGCTAGTGACAATGCCAACAGAATGTGCACTTCCAGATCCTCTTAAGGTCCTATTGTGCATGCAGAAGACATGGATATAACTGGAGGAGCGAGGCAAACACCAAAATTTCTCCCTGCGCTTTTATTTTGAGAAATGCCCGACCACCAAAATGAGCTTGTAATAAAATAAAAAAAATATACCAGTAGTCCTGCTTTCCTATCTCTAGCTTTTATGTTGGGTGGCATCATGTGAATTACAAAGAAATGCGAGAAAAGCAGTGCGAATTGTGTGAAGATTTGCAGCTCAGGTGTGAATATTAAGAGTTACATGTTCGCAGAAATCCAAACAATTTGAATGTGTCTAATTAATTAGATGCTAAATAAACAATGCATGATTTGATTTTCATATGTCCAGGCTGATTATTAGTCCATGGCTCAGGCTGTAGTGCCATGGCAACAGCATGACTGTTGAAAACAAAAACAAAAAAAAAAACTGTACTGCATTTTCTGCAAAGAGCCCANAACAGCATGACTGTTGAAAACAAAAACAAAAAAAAAAACTGTACTGCATTTTCTGCAAAGAGCCCACACCATCTCTATGAATTAGCCTGGACTGTCTTTGTAATCCTGTGCTTTGGAGCAGGCTAACATAAATGCTATCTGCTTAGAAAGCTTTTCCCCATCTGTTTGTATTTCTGTGCATTCTTAGAACATGTCAAACAGCATGTGTGTGTGACATACATACTATATTATTCTATGAATATTAAATATCATGACAACAGGGCTAATATTAACTATTTACCAAGCATACATGTTATGCACATCAGTCATATCATTACTCTCTACATATGGTACCTCTTCCTGTGTTTTGATGAGCAAAGAGCTAATAATCCACAAGTCCACATCAACAAATTTTCCCTTTTTAATATACAGTAGACATCTACTGTATTTACTGACAATACTGAAAAGGTGAATATACTGTCTGTGTGTGTATATATATAAATATATATATATATATTTATATAACAATTCTTTCTTCAAAGTTATGCATTTGCTTTGAAAGATGTGTATTTCTAAGTAACCATATATTTGACCCAATTTAAACCTGTTATTTAGGTTTGGTAACACATGCTGCATTTCTGAAGAAATCTGTTGATCTGTTAGTATTATCAAAACTGATAATTGTCTACTTACGTAATATTAGGTTAATAAAATCTAATGTAGAAATAGGAGGAATAGGAGCAGAACCAATACTACACTGCTGGCACAAAGCCCAGCCCTGTATCTGTTCACAGTGTTACCACAATCCTCCCACCCTCATGACGTGGCACATTCTGCTGCAGTCAGAATATTCAACAGGGATCATCTCCTTTATATAAACAAGCTTGACTGATTAGATGAATATGTTACAGCAAAAGGTTCCTATTTGATTATGATGGACACAGAGTTTAAAATACTGTAAAATGCTAACACTACATCCTAAAAGTGTTGAGTTTGGAGAGCAATCACTCCCTAAGAATCCTGTGACCTGAGTTGGGAACTGAGGGAATATAGTGATACCTTGAGGCCGCTCGATAGCAGCCTGCCCAGACGATCCTGTGGGAGAATGCTGAAGGTTTCCTNACCTTGAGGCCGCTCGATAGCAGCCTGCCCAGACGATCCTGTGGGAGAATGCTGAAGGTTTCCTGAGCCAGCATTAAAGTGAAAAGAACAGGAGACACAAGACTCAGACAGTGAAGCAGCAGCACTGTGAGAGCATGCTCATCAGATCTTCTCATATAGACACACCAACGTAAAAAGGGATGCATCCAGTATGATGAAACATTAAGAAACCAAACCCTAATAAATGTACTAAGACATGAACACGTTCAACAGGAAAACTGAGATGCCAAAATGTCAAATATTTTAAAAGAATGGCATCTGTGTTCCTGTATTACTGGAAAAACATGTACATAAAGCAGCCTAGCAGTCACAAGCAATGCACCAATTCCATGGCTATAGTGACACCTAGTGATCTCAGTGAGACATGACACATGCAAGCTTTGATGTAAAATGAGGTAAAGGCAATGGCAGACAACAAAACTATCGTAAAGAAACAGTTTAACAACAACAAACACAACAAATTATCCCTCTTTCTTTTAAAAATCCTGCTCTCATTCATCTGTTTAGAATTTTTTTTTTTTTAGTATTAAACTAGGAAGTTAGAGACACTGCAGTTGTGGCCCAAATCCCCTACGGGCCCAAATCTCCTACCAAGTACAGTAGCTGCCAGTTGAAACCCACACATTGATACTTTATTGGTGCTGGTTGCCTCCATGGATGGAAGACAATTCTGCCAAAAAATTGACTTCTGAGGATTGTTTATGCTATTTAAACCCAAGTAAATTACCCTGCGCAAATGAAATATGCAAAGATGTACAAAATGAATATATTAGAAAATGTCATGTTTAAAAAAAATCTGCTTATATTGTCTGTATAACAACTTACTGTCTTTTGTATAAAAACAAAACAAAACAAAAAAGGTTGCTGGGAGGCAAAATTCTCCGGTTTTTGCCCATTTATTGAAAGAAAACGTTTTACGTGCAACTTCTACATGATGCTCTTGTGTCAGACATGCAGTATCAGACATGCAGCTGAATTATTAAAAAAAAAAACAGCTATATTTGCGATGAAATGAGCATATATCCACTTTTAAGATGAGACCTGACTGTACAACAGCTTGATGAATGATGTCTGTTGTGCCTAAAAGGATCTTTCAATGCGTGAAGGTTTCATTTCCTTCTTCTTAAAAATTCAAGAACCACAGACAAGGCCCTTAAGGGTATGTGATATATTTTGACATACCTACATCCAGAAAAAAATGTTGAAAACCATTAAAAATTGTGAAGTACTATACAGAAGTTTGGGCGAAGGGTTCGGATGTAAAGTGAGCTCATGTGGTATCAATGAATCTACACTTAAATGCACAAAAAAAAAGATACTGCAGTACTGATGAGTAACTGTTGCAGTGAAACAGCCACACCTCACATACGTATTAACTTTCAGTGACCTAAATAATGAATGTGGAATGTTACGATGATGCTACTATTTCTAGATTAGTCCATGATGTAAGTATAAATGCTGGGTGATCATTACCTGGAGGCCCAACGGGAACTGGAACTGGTCCTGGTCCTGGTCCTGATGCTGGTCCTGGGCCTGGTCCCGGTCCCGGCATGGGTCCAGGGACACCACCCATGTTGGGGGGCTGCATCATCTGAGGGGCTCCATTTACATGCATTCCAGGCTGGTTATATTCCAGAATTGAGGAAAAAAAATAACTTAATGTCAAAAGCTACTTTGAAAATAGATACAACAGTATATATTTTGCTGTTTAATGAAATAATACGACGTGTGATTTCTTATACAAAATACCAATACTACCCAGTCTTACTTGAAGACCAAGTCGACAAACATTTACAGTCATAAAACCACTGACTCCTTATTGATCTCACTGACTAGAATCACTTTATTCACAATTCACCACTGGTAAAGGCAATAATACATTATTCTAGCTTTTTGTTTTCATCTTAGACTATCAGGGCGTGCGCGTGGGTCTAAACTCAAAACGGAGTAGATGGATTGCAGGAAATGGATACTGCTTAACACGGGGGAATAAGGGTGCTCTGATGGGTGCTGCATGGTCCTCTGCAGGCTGATCTCCTGTTGTAACCATATGGAAACTCATGTATTGCCTATTTTGTTTTATTTCTCTTTTATCAATAAAAACAAAATAGAAAAAAAAAAATAGAATCAATTCTCTGATAGAAGATCTAGATAACAGCAAAGAGAGAGTCTATGGATGGGATTCATAAAACCAGTGCCAGACTGAACATGTCAGTCAGGACTAATATCATCACTCAACCCTGTTCCCTCATTCATAAACGTCTGTTACCGGCATCTTTTTGTGGTCGCCTTGAAAGAGATGTTACCAGGGTACTTCCTTATTTACATATTCATAAAACACGCTGTTAATCAAAAATTAAGACCTGCTTTAGTCTGATGGTAAATTTCATCGACATGAAACCCGAGTGACATTATAACTGGATTTGCCTCACACAGATTACTGATAAGTAAATTTGATATTTAAGCCCATTCAGTCGATCGGTCAGTGTATTTAGGAGGTGAATTTTGAGCTGATCTTGCCCATATTGTCATGACACTGCGCCTCTTCCTCAATCCTCATCTGCTGTCTCTCTCTCACATGCCACACACACACACACACACACACACACACACACACACACACACCTCCCATGCGCTGATGGAACACATCTCGCTAATATTAGTGTCGATCTCTTAAAATGTGGCACTCTAAAGAAGAGAATTTAGGATTCTTTTGCCGACTTAATTTGTCAATTTCGCTTTGATGCCAGAGAAAACTAGTTACCCTGTTTGTTTTTATGAATCCCTCCCCTATGTTTCTATTCTTTGTATGCTGTGCCCATTTTTTATATCGATATATATATATATATATATATACACACACACACATATATATAAACACCATATAACAGATTGATGACTGTATTCTACTTACCACAGGCTGTGGCTGAGAGACTGGAACGCTGGGCTGGGGAGGAGGTGGGTTGACAGGCGGTGCTCCTCCGCCTTGCCCGCTGGGAATCAAAGGCTGGACTGTAGTTTGACGGTGGAGCATTTTCTGTGAATGAGTTACACAAATTAGCATCTCTCAAATTATGTACTGCTTCAAAGATGCAAGATGGAATTCAGAACTTTTACAAATAATAAGGTCACAGGCACAAGATGAACAATGTGTGGATTTTTAAAATGACAGCTTTAATCCAGATTGGTGCATTAAGTAAATGTAAGATCAAGCACAATTTGATCTCACCAAAGCAATCTCAGGATCAACAATCCGCATGACCACTTGGGCCTGCAGCAGAGCGTAGGCCAGCTGAGGGTTCTGCAGCAACATATTCCGCGCCTCCTGCGGACTGTTCTGCACACATAGCTGAAGAAAAAAAAAAAAAAAAAAAATCACATTCTCAATAGACTGAATCTAGCAATACCACATTATAGACTTCATGAAAAAATATTTACTTTGTCAGGCCAGAAAGCAACATTTTGAACTCATTCTTCATACACTTTATTATTTTCCACTTTACTGGATACAACTCTAAAATCTGATAATGAACAGTTTTATTCACACTGGGTCAGAAAAGTGCAGATTCTACTTTATGGTCATTTATCAGGCTGCGGTTATTGGTGGTCCTAGGTCTGGATGTTTCTAATGATCTGTCCATTGCATGTGATCAAACAAAACAAACATGAGCTTTCAATTCCTGACTTGTTACCTTACTATCTGCTGCAAATTCATAATTGAAATACATAGCTGTAACTGTAAAGACTGAACAATCATCTCAGATACAAGATGTTGTCAAATGTTATCGAAAGTTCTTGTAACAAAACTTCAGACCAGTTACACTGCAATTAACCTTACCTGACATGTCTATAACATGCAAAAGTGATGGCATCAGCACAAAAGCGAGCTACAAGGGTTTAACAGTAATATCTGTAATATCAGGATTAAAGCCCAAACACTTAAACTCTGATCAGCATATGGAGCTGACATGATACTGACACAAGCTCTGGCACAACACAACACTTTTCCAGTGAGGAAACTGTCTACAGTGTAGAGTTTCTTTGATTAACAAAGCAGCCTGTCAGCATGTGAAGACTGCTGTTGTCTGGTTGTGCTGGGTTACAGCGAGACAGCGCAGCACACTCTTTGTTATTGTAAGAAGAGCATCTGCAGTAACTTTTCAGGCTGGAGGTCATCACTGAGCAGTACTCAGATTGCTTCTCAATATCTGGTATCGGTGCATTTGATGATACAAAATGTTTTAAAGTTATTAAAGTGGTCAGTATTTTCTTCTGAAGTGCAACACTATGTCCTGTAAAAACTCTACTCTGAGCCACTATCAATATTGAGCACAAATTGAAACTACCGAAAACCATCATACCTTCATCTGTTTCATAAGTTCAAACATCTGTTCTGGTGGCAGGCTGGCCACAGCTCTGCTAATGGACTCTGGAGCCTCCTCTGGCAGGACGTTATCACCATAAGGAGATTCAATAATGGGCGCTCCTGTTCCCAAGCCTGTGTGAGACAAAAATAACATGCAGCCAGCTACAGCTTTGTCCCGATGGCTCTCAACCAAATCCAACACAACAGCCTAGCAAGATAATGCGCACGGCACAGAAACGCTTACTTTTGAGCTCTTCCTTGTTCTTCTCACTGGCTGCGTTGTCAACACGGAGAGCCCGCCCGCTGAACTCTCTCCCATTCAGGTTTCGCATGGCACTGAGTGCCGTTTCTTGGTCTTGATACTCACAGAAGCCATATCCCTTTGGCTTTCCTGTTTCCCTGTCATACACTAACCTGAGAACAAGAAGACAGAAATTAACTATGGATCAATTCTTGGGTAAGGTCCTCCACAGTGTGCATATGTACACTGAATATACCATAATTAGCCAAAAGGGCCTGTCACAAATGAAAGACTATGATAAATACAAGAACTACCGCTCATTGAGTTTGAATTTGTAGGGAAAAAAAAAACAGGCTTGACTTTGTAATTTGCAAACAAATGTTTCAGTCATTTATTTAATGGTGCATTCACTTGTCCTTGCCAACCATTAATTCAGTTATGAGCACATGACATGATCACATAACATTTACCAGGTGTTTGTATTCAGATGGTCATTGATCACTGCTAAATATGTCACCTAAACTAAACTAATTAAAGAAAAATTCACTGCAGAATGTAACTAGCAATATTGTTAGCAGTTTTGATATGTTGTTAATTGCAGGGGATTACAGTAAGACCTGGTAAACTATGTATGTACCAGCTGTTCATCGTGTCATGTCCATCATTTAATTAAAACATCACACTCTGTTATAATCTCTCATAATGGAAAGTTTTTCAGCTTCCTGTTTGTAGTTGATTTCCTTCTGTTGACTTGTGATGGGAACATCCTGCTGATAAACTTAAATAATTGACTTTACGACCTAAGGAGGACCACCCAAATGTATCATCAGTTTTGGTCTCTGATACTAGAACGTCTCAGTTCAGAAGGAGTTCATGGTCTTCAGGTCTTCATGGTCTTGGTCTGCTAGGTTCTCGTGACACTCCTGCTTCTGAACACAGTCATGACTATGACTGTCAGTCCACAAGTTCAGGACTGAATGAAATCTCAAAACATGCTTGTAAACTCTTACTAAATTATAATAATAGTGAATAACAGCACAATACAGATGCCGATTTCTGGCTATAGGACATGACTGGCTGTACACAAAAGGATACCAGTCATTCATTCATTCATTTGTAACTCTCTTTAACTCACCTGAAGCTCACAACAAGTCCGACTTCTGAGAAGATGTCTTTCAGCTGTTCTTCTGTGGCTTCATACGGAATGTTTCCCACTAAAATAATAATCAGATATAAACATTACAACAATCAAAAAAAAAAAAANAAAAAAAAAAAAAGAGTTCGCAAACATACTAATTTTGTTTGCTCCGTTAGTCAGGCAAGTTTGGGTCCCTCGTTGCCAAGCTAACAATAACATTAGCCGGCTACCTGTTAGCAAGCTATTTTTTAAACATTTATTTAACTGTTCGCTAATCAATGCAAAAACAGAATAAATTTACCTGTACTGCCTGAGTAAACAGTGTCAACGTACTCACCAAAAACTGAACGTAAAGAACGATCTACTGCTGGGTCTCTGCTGGCGGCAGCAGCCGCCGCAGCTGCAGCCACGTTCGCCATTTTGGGGACAGAAATGACTGTGACACACGGAAATGAAAAGAGAACAATATCCGCTTTTAGGGAAAAAGGACTATTCAAATATGAACAGCGCCGCCATTAGTAAGATTTTGACAGTATCCAGTTCCTTTTTTTTTTTTTTNTTTTTTTTTTTTTTTTTTTTAACTGAGGGTTGCGCTGCAAAATAAAAGGTCGCGCTGCTCACCACAAATAGTAGGAGACATAGATGGCGCTGTTGTCTGCAGTTAAATTATCTACCTATTTGTCCCGCCTTTCCACACCCAGAGACACGAAAACGTTAATGTCTAAACATGGGCTAAAATTCAAAGAAGTCAGTAAACTCCTGAAATACTTTATAGAACATCATGTTTATCTACAGCAATTGGTAAGTTTTCTCATGGCGAATATACGTATTTATAAGTCTGTCCTTAAATAATGTTCTTATGTCAAAATATAGGCGTTGGGAATATTGGGGCCCTCCTGTTGGACAAAAACTTATACAGGGCAAACATTTTGCTTTGGTGAAACGGATATAACGAAAGCATTAGAATCAAGAAAATGAAACTTGATGTTACAAAATTTCTCCACAGTCGATGTGATTAATTTTGTCCCTCATTTTCACTCTTTAAACAAAAAATAAGGCCTAAAAACGGCATTTTCACAAGCCAAAAATTTCCTTTCTGTGATTTTTTTTCTTTTCTTTTTTTCTTTTTTTTTTTTTTTTTTTNGGGGGGCAACTTTAATAACAAGACAAATTGCAAAAATGGCTTTAAAGTCCACAGGATTTAAGAAGCTTCTCTTTAATTTAAAGATGTACAGGCCAACGCTTCACAGTAAAAAATTAATCATGGTCTATCCCACAGAAAAGTAACAGGAGCTCCCAGCTGACAACAGAGGCTTTTCTTGCTCTCTCACACATCACCTAAATTTATGACTGGCCAGTGAGCGCTCTTGTTACTTCTCTGTGGGTGGACCTTGATTAATTTTTAGTGTGGCACCTTGGCTGCATGTCTTTCAAAACAGGAACTGCAACCATTAAAACAGAAGACAAATTACTTGTGAGCTGGAATATGGCAGGGAGACACATTGATAAATAACAAAAATGAATTTGAAAAGACTTTTGAAAAATAATTTAGGACTATGAAAAGTCAGGAAAGTTTTGTAGAAGTTAAACATGTTTTAACAATTATTTAATTGAACTAAATCACCATTTAAGTCTATCATTACACTAGCAACTAACTAACAACAAATAATACAACTGAAATCATCCACTCACAACATTAAGTTTTTACCACATAGATTGCTTTTGTCTTAAAAGGATTTCTGGCGATGCATGAGCAAACTATGTATCAGCAAACATCAGCTTTCAATAGCATTCTATACATGTAAATTTATCTGTTTTTTTTTTCTTTCTTTCTTTTTTTAAGCTGTGAGGTTAGGCTTTAGGGAATAGGTACCAGCTGTATAAAACCATACCAGTGCATATCTAATCTTCACTTTGATGCATTCTTTCTTCTGCCAAGGACACTGAGTTATGTTTCCAGTGGTGAGTTGTTGTTGTCTGTCTCTATCTGAAAAACACTGATTTCTATAAAAGTTGCTGGATAGACACCACTTGGGCCGCCTGATCAGATTTCAGTGGTGGAGATATAAACTCAAAAGAGATAGTGGGAATCAAAAAGATTCAATATAACTTAATATTTAAGTTTTCTAAATTATTGATTGGTTGTACTATAAATTGTGTAATGTTTAATTTTCCTGTAATAGTTATCCCATCATTGAGTACAGAATCAGTGTGATAGAGCCAATTAAGGGGAAAATACTGAAAGAAACCTATAATGCAATGTGTGTGTGTGTGTGCATGTATGTGTGTTTAGTAATGTATGTAATACATAACAATACATGTGATGTATAGTTCATATAGTAAGTTATTTGAAGATCAGAATTTGTACTTTGTCTTACTTAATAAGAAAAAAAAACAATATGCAGTACAAAAGTTATATATTGTATCATTACAACTTACCTGTGAGGTACATTTTAAAAAATATACTATGAAAAATAGAATGGAAATATGGTACAATGTCGTAACAAAGGTAAATTAAGTCATGATAAAGCGAAAACACGGGTAGGTAGGCTCGTTGCTATTATTAATGGTTATTCTGCGGATAGAGAAACAAAAGTAACTGGTTCCACTGGGGCTCGAACCCAGGACCTTCTGCGTGTAAAGCAGACGTGATAACCGCTACACTATGGAACCAACTAGTTTCACGGTCGGCAACAAACCCTCATGATACATACAATCGATCTGTTGTGTAGCTTGTAAAAATGTTAGTTTTGCCCATGATAAATAAATACATAAAAACTGAAAAAAAAGAAAGAAAACACCACTGACAGTCCAACCAGTCACACTCAGATCGATCTTTTGACGTTAACATTAATCTGCTTGACCCTGAATGCAGTTTACACTTATCCGGTTTGCAAGCTGAATTCGTTTACCCTTTAAGTCAGTTCAGGTTGTTAGAGAGCTCTACGTTTAAGCTATGACTCCTGTTTCGTTTGATTTTCTCGTCGAGTCCTCTACATTTATATTTGATGCTAAATTATACTGCAGGTAAGCATCCGGTGCCTGAAGTAACCTGCTGTGAACTCCGGAAAACACCTTCCGACCTCATCTGACCGCGTCACATGAGGTCCCAGCCTGCCTCATGCAGGGACCAAACTTTGCAAGAATTAAAAGACATGGTTATTATAAATTTCCATAACCAATTATAACTCCCCCCCACACACACACTTTCCCATATAGACTTATAATCAGTTTACCAAAAGCATAAAACTATATGGTATTCAGTCAATAAATGTAATGGTCTTTGGGTATGGTAAATGTTTAAAAAAAACAAAAAAAAAAAAAACCTCACAGGCAGATGTAGTTAAACAAAATACAGTTGCTGACAATTAATTGTAATCCTAGAATTCTCAAACAGCATCTTCAAATCCCATTGTCTGAGGCCTAACCTGCAGTCTGGGCACTACACAGACACCTGTCACCTTTTTGGTCCCGGAAGTAAAATCTACAAAATGGAATAAGCATGTGATCTGTACTCATACAGATACTTTTAACCTGTTGTATCATGTCTGGGATTAAAAAAATAATAATAATCACTCATCAAGGATATGGTTCTCAGAGCGCTCCAGCACAGTTATTCAATCAGTTATATCTGCAGATATTCTCCTATTGTCTCCACATCAAAGATGGAACTGTTAACTGAATTACTAAGCTTCATAGTCACAACTCACCTGTTAAATTATGCCCTGAGATATTCAGACTATACAGTATGTCACTCTTACAAAACAAACAAAAAAAAAAGGTGACAATGAGTGTGTTTGTCATTGCCTGAGGAGCTGTAGTGAGCATCAGTTCCAGACTCCTTCCAGTGTCTTTCCAAATGTCGATTTTAGTGCAAACAGATCATACAAGTTTTATAACAAAGCATTAATTTTTAGCCATACAGCTGAAGGAAGGTCACAAGGCAGGAAATGAAGATGATGCCTGCATCATCGTGTTAGACTACAATAGTACCCCTTGAGAGGCTAAAAAAAAATCTTGCATTCTCACTGATCCTGCATGGCACAGAATTAAACATAAAAATGAAAGCAGATATCAGCTTGATCAAAATTCTGGACATGCTCTATTACATGGGCTCAGAATTAGAGGTATGGTATACGCCTCAATAAAGATGAGTACAGATAACATAACAAAGGCCAAATCTTGACGCTTGACAACAAAAAAAAAACATTTTAAATAATTTGCATAATCACATAAATGAAATATCTGTTTTGAGGAGCAGTGGGCTTCTGAGTCATTGCAAGCAATATATAAATGGTGCTTGATTTTATTTTTAAAATGAGTGTATATCCCATGTGACATAGTGAGGTGATAAAATCAGTTTGTTCACAAAAATCTGTTGCTTGAGTCCCGTTTTAGTAGGAAGTAGAAAACATTAGCACAAAACACATGCCACCACATGAAACTAAATCCTAGCATCACTATTCATGAGAGAATGACTCAGTCTTTGTGATTGTTGTTGTCAGAATTATTCTTTTGTTTGACCAAAATTAAGTCCTACAATTTTATTCTTACATTAGGAAAAAATTGTGAAGAAATATTCTCATATTTTCCATTCATTGACTGACACTCATGTCTTTGTCCAAATATGCAACAGGAACCTGTATATAACACTTACTGTCCTACAAACAAGGCTGTCGGCTTAGCTTCCACCAAATACAGCTAAAATCTTAAATACAGTCTAAGTCTTTTTAAAATCTGAAACACTTGGCATTGCACATTTAAATGGCTGACTTTTGGAGATTGCTGTGGACAAGCACACAATGTTGAGATTTCTGTAGTTAACCAGCTCAAACTACAGGATCGCGATCAGATTTGTCCAAATTACAGTCATAAAAATCAAACATGTTGGATTCAGTTGAAACTATGGACGGTAAATCGCTCAGTGAGAGACTTGAATCCTAAACTCCACACTACAATCACGTGTGCCAGCTGTCAATGGTCACCTACTCTGATTTTTATCAAAAAAAAAAAAAAACTAACNAAAAAAAAAAAAAAACTAACACAATGTTGGAAATCAGTAATCAAGGTGAAATTGTGTCTATATTTGGGCTTTTAAAGGACAATAGTGGCGATATTGCATGTTTGAGCCCATTATATACAACTTGTTACCTTACATTACCTTTATTTACAACCATTTCCCAAAATATATGATGAGAGCAGTAAATTTGAGATTGTTTTTTTCCTACCTTCCAGCTTGCCATGGGTTTCAGTTCATTGTAGTACACTATAAAAATCAACATGTAGAAACTTCAAACCCACTTGAGATAAGTAATCCATCACAGCAAACGCTATGTCTGTTAGGTTTTTGTCAAAGTTACTTGATTTAACCAATCCAGCACAGAGCTGCACGGAAGACAATGTATGTCTTCACTTCACCAGGGAAGATACTTCAAGGAAAATACTATTTTACTGAGAAATTGCAATGTGCCTTCTATAATCATGCATAAATGTTAGAAGGTGAAACACTGATTGGGTGTATCACCTGAACATTTGATTTTAAAAAATTACGGGATTAGGCAAAGTAATACAAAAAGTAAATATGGTTTTCATGTTTTGACATGTATGTGTATGCAGGTAATATTTAATGGTCTCAAACATGCAAAATCACTGGTATGATCCTTTAAACGATCAGTTCCATCACTACAAAAATCCCATCCTCCCATCCTATTATTATCTCTATTGGTGTCTTGCCATCCATAGTTGTCAGTGTCTTGAGATCTCTGGTGCTGACATTTCTGAGTGGAAGTTTCTTTTGTTGTGCTTAAAACATTTTTAAAAAATTGCATTTGAAAAACCTCAACAGCAGCATCTCTTAATGACACCAATGTCCTGCTGACAAAAGATAAACCACATGTGCAGTTGTCTAGCTTTTTTTCTAGCTTTTTTATGTGTCAGTGAACATTTCTTCACAGGGCAGCACACCTTGAGAGACAACAAAATCTTGTGGTCACACTGATCCTCGCAGCAACATAGGACTCCAGAATTAATAGAACAAATTACATGTGAGAAAGATCAAAATTCATGACATGCTCTATTCCATGGACTCTATTTGTTTCTTCAACATCACGTTAATGAAAGATTTTTTTTTTTTTTTTTACTATTACAGAGAGACATTGTCCTTCTGTATGAATTGCACAGTTTCCTCTTTTTGCATGACTATATTTACTCTGTCCTGTGTAACCAGGACAATGTTTCTAGAAAGAGATATTGCTGTAAGGTTGTTAATGTGTAAATTGTGTAAATTATAATTTTTCTTAATGCTTTAAGCACCATAAATACAATTCCATTTGTACTTGTTGTATCAGGGTGATGGTACACCATAGGTCTCATCAGAAGATGTCTCAAAACTTTGGCAAATCAAATCAAAACTATCCATGTGGCTAGATGGCATTGGGGGTTATGGAAAAAAAAAATGTGTCTTTTACGTGATTTAGGTGATCTGACCCTTTAACCCCACAGAAGGGCCAAGTGAGAGAATTGCATACTGAATCTAGATGCAGTCTGTAGTCTTGATCAACTTGATGCACTGAGACAAGGCCTATACAGAGCTCAGAAATCTTCGTGTCATTCTATAGCCTTCCTCTTATTCATATACTTTCTTGCTGTATTCTCACCATCCTGCCCGTTAAGTCTTGATTCAGACAAAAAAAAGGGCTCTAAACTTGTTCATATCAGCCCTACAAGCCACATTTAACATCTGATCAGTTGCCATGACGTTTTGTTTTCCTTTTCCTAAATAACAGGATTCTCTGCAAGGTTTTGTGTATGCACAAAAAAAAAAAAANAAAAAAAAAAAAATCAAGCAACAAGCTTGATTTTCTAGTTTGAAGCATAATTATGTCAGTGTTGATTATTATACTTGTGATCCAGTGATGTAACTTATTGGTACTTTTAGATCATCTAGTGCAGTTCATGTCACGTTGCCAAGAGAACACAGAATAGCTGTTTTATTTAAATACCATGCTGTGTGTGCTTGCCTAAAGCACCTTTACATTCTGTGATTCAATAATAGAATCATAATCCAATTGTTCACTTTTATGAAGCTAGAATTTTGAGCCATTAGGGGAACTCCCTGTTGGTCACAGTATTTAGGGGTTACTGAGCAATAGAAACTGTTTATGTAACAAGAAACTATTTTATTTTGAATGATGGATGTGTCAGGGGAAGTCTAATTAGATATTCTGTTTTCTTTAAGTAAGGTAGACCACATGGAATCAGATTTCACACTTTCTCAAGTCAGTGCTGCAGATCACAAATAGATGGCAAAACAGAAGGCCTTTAATTGGTGACTGTAAAGTGTATTTTTTTTTTCATTTTAGTTGTGGTGTTTATATGTGCAATTCATCATTTTTTAGTATGAATGTTGGCCAAATCTAATTATCAAAGTAATATGTTGTCGTTGTAATTGGACTCATAACCCATTTGATTTACACGATTTTTAAAATGATCCACCAGGCCACCACCTGACCAAATCTTTGTTAAGTATTTGGGATAAGGGCGAGATGGTCTGCATAGAATATCTAGCTACGACTCGAAGGAAATCCCGTGCAATTAACAACAGAATCCCACCGAGTCCCAATGTGCTTGTTATTCACCTGTAGGGCTTGATCCGGCGCTAGGACCCAGCGTGCGCGATTTTCATCTCCAGCTGCTGCAGACCGAAAACTGGCAATAAGGGAAGATCGCGAGGACAAGCCAAAATTGCAAACTGTATCCATTCTACTCCAAAATCATCTCTGGCCCCGCACGGAAACCTCTCGCTAGACAACAATATCTTGTTGCGCTGTGTGCAAGCTTTGCGACTGCAGACAGCACGGAGCGCAAGGTAAGACGGTGCAATACCATGCGATTACTAATAACAAAGGCGTTACGGGCGAGCAGGGGGCATTAAAGGGGGCATTGCTCCGCGCTATCGAGGGCAAGTAAAACTCCGCAAAACTTTGACCTGGATATGTGGATTTTCTAGTTGTTGTGGTCATACGGAAGCCTCAGTAGTTGGGGGTGATGTCTTGGATCCCACGGCATTATGTAGAACTGTGTCACATGTATCAGGGGCCAACTTGTGTATCGAGATGACATACATGAATCAGATGTCCACGCGTGTCGACCGTGGATGCAGACGCTGTTAAGCACTAACTATATGAAGTGATGCGTTTTATTTCCACACAGATAATTTAACATCGGCTGCACGGCGCATCGGGCCAACCATTAACCTGACGAAAAAAGAACATCACATGGCTATTTTAGTGATCAACTGCTATCTTCTTATCGTTGAACGAAGAATAAATCATCACTGATCCCACGATGGGGAAATAAAGGGCTCGATTTTCACTCAGCGCCCACCCCCCACCGCCTTCCAATGCACCTCGACATTCAATATTGACCAGGTGAACCACGAAGTTAGACGGGACATCCTCGTCCCTGTAAACCATGGCGGCCTAAATGAGGTCGATAATCTCCGATATGACTCAGATAGATGACCAAGAGTGCCACATTCTTCAAAACATCAGGCCTTCAGAATAAACATGTGCCTTCATCTGAGCCCTCGCAGTTGTCATAGTGCATGTGTGTGTTAATGTCCCTGCTCGGTCCAGTTTGAATTGTGTAGCCTACATAACAAGTTTTGAGCCCCACAGCTTCAGACATCCGCTGTAGAGCCTGCGAACCAAACTCGTCTATAACTGGTGAAGCCCCGAGTAACCGGTCACTACCGGGATAGCTCTTGCGCGGTCGTTGAGGTCTCCGGGTTACCCCAGCTCAGACACAATGCGATGTGTCAGCTGCCGACTTTGTGGTTCTCCCGCTCTACACTGATGTGCTTCTCAGACGCGATCCCCTCTCCCCTAATCGGCGATTTTGGTTTCCCCAATTTCACATTTGGCCATCTGTCAACGATTTGGCTGCTTGCACGCAGCCATTACTGAGCGAATGGCGAAGGGCATGCTAGAGCTCTCACGCCGATCCACTCAGCGATATGAAAGCGGCGGAATAGTTTCTGCTCCTACTGCTCGCCTCGGATGGACAGGATTCGTTGTCCTGCACCGCCTTAGTGGTAAGAAAAGAAACTGATCATGCACGGTATATAATGAATAAACTATCTGGCTTGCACGGTAATGTCACGCTCGCTGTACGTGCACGGTTATTTCCTGTTCACCACAAGTGTTTAAAAAAGTAGGAAATTTGTTGGCCTAAAGGAGTGGATACCCTTGTGAGCTATACAGTAGGCCTGCTGCTGTCAGGATTCAGGTAAGACAAGTGGCCTAATTACATCAAGGTAACCTGTGCTGGATAACTACTGTGGTAAAATGTGATTATGGAGCAGGAGGACTCAATATCCTGTGAATGCTTATATTCTGAAGATAATCAAACGTAATCCTGTGCTCTAAACTGACATTGCACATTGTTGAAAGCATCAGACGTTTGTTGGCCTACAAAAGTGCATCATGTGTGTTGTAACTGTAAAGAGGAGTTGGTGTGTAACTCCAAAGTAGCTGACATACATATTTTAGTCAGCCCTTTTGCTGTGTGTTTGTCCTTTTTGCAGCACTTTTGTTATCAGGCTTCATTAAATGCAAAGCTGACAATGTTTCAGTGTGCATTTACTTACAGTGACAATATAGAAAAAAATGGTGAGTAAAAGTAAATCAATTTTGATTCGTTTCAAATGATTTTATAGCATAAATCATATTTGTTTTATCGCCACTGGTGTTGGTATTGTGTATTCAGATTAAGCTCCATAAAGCTGTATTAATGGTAGTCAGGGGTAATTTAGCCTTGTCTTAAACATTTGGATGCTTGTCAGTATATGGAATACCACTGTCATTATCAACTCGGCTTGTGTTGTTCAAGACTTGTCTTGATTTTTGCAAAAATCACCCAGCAGAGAGCTGAGAGATGAAATTTAAATTAAAAATCAAAACCTTGCTCAAATAGTATTTTTGCTCCAAAGTCAGCATAAATCCAGACCTTTGTACAAATTCATGAGCTGTTAAAACCCAGTATGACCTGGTAATCAGAGGAAATGTGATTTAATACTCTGCACTGCGAGATGTCATTTACTTGAAAGAACTTGGAGTGAGTTGCTTTGTCTTTGGTTCATATCTCCATAATCAGTCTTTATCTGCAGTCCTGCTGACAGGTCGTCTGCACTGTCAGAGATAGGCCTGGTCAGCCCAAGAAATCAAGGAAAATTAGGCATTGCTTATACTGATCAGGGCAGTTGGGTTATAGTCAAACCAGAATTGCAAAGCATTGTTAATGATGGGAAATATAAATATTGCACACATATTAGAGCAAGCTATAGTGGCGCATGAGTTGTCATAGCAATGATAGATTAAATTTCAGTTTGTGCATTTTCAGTGAAAGGGCAAGCAATTATCTGAGGGAATAGGCAGGTGACTACAGAATCCATATATCAGCTCTGTAAATGAAATGGTTACAGTTCATTTCATATCAGCTATTTTGAATAAAGAGAAAAACAAGGGAATTTGCCAAAAAAAAAAAAAAAAAANAAAAAAAAAAAAAAAAAAACCTTCAACAACCTAAACAAATGTTTGTGTTTCTAGGGCTTTTTGCACAACTGAATTTAAGGAGGTCAGTGTTAGAGGCTCTGCTATGAAGCTAAACTTTGTTAGGTATTGAAGTTTGATCCATGGCATCAACTCAAGATAACTAAAACGCCCTTAGAGGTAACGTGTGTCAGATTGATAACCTTTATGACATTCTGCAGAAAGACGTCAATGTTCCCCTCATGCCCTTACATCGTCTACAGTCCGTATCATTTACAACATGTAATTGCAGTGCCTCATACACCCGGAATCTTGCTTCCTCATGTTAATTCCGCTGCAACAGATCCAAACCTCTCCCACTCTTTATTTTTTGACAGTTCCATTCAGCAACAATCACCCACTCCTCTGACTGTTTTTAATTGACTTGATTGCCACTGAAACACACTTGTCCACCGAGTAACACTCGGCGCATCTTTTGGTTAAAAACACAGCAGTTTATCACTTCGTTACCCCCGATAAGCCTTTTCAGTTTAGCGCACCGTTACACTCTTTGGTCGCGATCCCCCTTTCCCCTTGAGCGGCTGGAGTGCGCGTTGCATGCCGGTACCTGTAGTCCTCACCCCTCCCAGCATCTCCAGCGTCCAATCCTGGGCGTGGATAGTGCAGCACTACATATCCCATGCTGTAACCGTGCACCCTTCTGCCCCTCTCTCTCTCTCCCACCAGACTAGAGGCTGGAGATACGGTACGGACTGTCT
>VXCM01001120.1:113981-138909 GCA_014773175.1 Lucifuga dentata
CCCCCTTCCCTCAACCCCCCTCCTCCCTCCCGTCACCCCTTCCCCGGACTTTTAGAACCGAAAACCGTCGAGATTAGTGGCCAGCTACGGAGGGCAGAGGGAAAGGCTGGACACGGCGTTATGCGAGTCGTGCGTGTACGTCGTTCACTCCATCTGCGCGAGCGGGTTCGTAACTGTTTNGGCGTTATGCGAGTCGTGCGTGTACGTCGTTCACTCCATCTGCGCGAGCGGGTTCGTAACTGTTTCATTAGACATCTTTTATATCCCCTGCTGATTATCTTTGGAATTATTCAATATTTCTGAGAGAGTCTAGAAGGGGGGAGGAAAGGGGGCTTCGGAGTCGCGGGGCTCGGCGAATGCCTTTCAAACGGCTAAGTGGTCTGTGAAGGGCCGATAGGAGAGACGGATACGGAGCACTTCACGTTAGGTCGACCGGGGATAAATAACAGTAGCCTGCCTCAACATGTAAGCCACCGGGAGTAATGCGGGGGCTTCGCGGAGACTCCGCTGCGCAGGGAGCTCAACATTTATCCGTGCTGGTGGTAAGTTGTGTCACCCACCCCTCTTGTAGTTGTCCAGCTGGCTACTTTTTTTGAGAGTAACTCAATGCGGCCAGTTTCTGTAACGCTGTATTTATCAGCTGGCGAAATTGATTATTTGTAAACCTCCCCCATCCACAGAGACGATGTAGGTTTTCTAAGTTAACCGTTGGTCGTTTGGAGTTTTGTTTGTTTGGCTCTCTCTCTCCCTTGTGTGCTCTGGGTTGATGTTTACTACCTTATCTGCGGGGATGTGGACACATTGTGTTGTTTAACACAGCTCTACGTGGGGGATTCTCTTCTCGCTGCCATGCCTGAACATCTGTCTTCACCTCCTAACGCTTCCATCAGAGCTTGCAGGTTTATTTCTACGTGTTTTTGAGTGTGAGTGGAGCCTGTCCGTTCAGTGTGTCCTCGTGTCGGTACGTGGAGGGACCGATCACCTGAGAGGCAGTTGCCATTCTCTCATGATGGTGACTGCGAGTCATCCCCCAGCGAAGCAGCCACACGGAGCTCCCCGGAGTTTTTCCGTGGTGGTGCCGTTAAAAACGAACTGTTCAGCGAGCGCATGTGGCTCCGGTCATGTTGCTTACTTCCTTCCCATTTCCTTTCAGTTGTGACATTGGGACGTGCTGGGCAGTAAAGTGACCGGGTGGAAGTCTTTGGGTTTATTCGAAGCTGGCAATGAATGGCACGCTCGACTTTGTTTTGTCTGAGTGGCGTTACGACGTGCACGGCGTGTTTGTGGATCGTAACACCGGAGCAGATGGATTCAAATGTTGTAACGGAGCAGACCGCGTATCCGCAGCACAAAGACGAATTACCTTTAAGCAACATGATGTTATACGGTAATGAATGCAGACCCTCGTTGCACGGAGCGATGTCTGCATCGCTGCCCCTTTCGGTGTGTATGCACAGATTCCAGCGGAGATGGCGTGTCCGGTTGTCAGTCGTTATATGCATCATATTCGATACATCAGTGACTCGACTGAAAGAGTTTCAATTTCCTAAGTGTCGGCATAGATTTTTTTTTTTGTCTTGTCCCTTTTGTAGTTGTCTCATTTACTTGCAAACGTGATCGTCTGCGTTCACCTCATACACCTTCTTAGCAGGGGCTGTTCTGATTGTCGGCTGTGTCTGAGAGAATTGCACATGTTGATTTTCAAGCTGGATTGACCTTTTGTTTATCATTCAAAAAAATTGTGCAGGGTTATGTCTGTTTTGGGAAGGAAAGTGTTCATTTATGAGAAATGAATGAAATCAATTTTAGAATGAGCTCTTAGCTCATTCTAAAATAAGCCATGCATAATTATTACTCATAAGCCATGCATAATTATTACTCATAAGCCATGCATAATTATTACTTTAACAGTTTACCTTTAATAATTACTACCTTTACAGGCTGCTTTATAATAGCCATCAATAATTTCATAAGCACAAGTGCCACAAACTGATCTAACCTAACTATAGGAGCAAGCAGCAAAACTTTTGTTCAGTCTGCAGTCCACTTTGCAGTAGTGTGCCTGGTTTGTTTTGCACACAACATATTTAGGTCGCCCATTCAGCAGTGTGAGATCATTTGAGCAGCAACAGTTGATGGCCTCTCCTGAGGTCTCATTTCAGATTTAATATGCCCTTTTAGTAAAGACAATTCACATTCTCCATTGATCAACTCTACCAAATTGTTAGCATTCCTTGATTGTAATCAAAATGTACAACAGAACAAACATGTTCCTCAGTTAACTGCACTTCACTTTACTACCCTGAATTATCTCCCTGTACTGAGGAAATTGTAACACATCAGGCCCATCTCAAAATAAAGGAAGTTTTCAATTGCCAAACGATGCTTACTCAGAATCAATTGCTCTTGCATAGAATCGTGTGTTCCTTCATCAAGTTAGAAATCAAAGTCTTTTGTGTAACTAAAACCAAACCAACACTATCAGTGATCACATTAAGTGTTTTCCCCCTGTATTTTACAGCATATCATCGTATCTCAAGGCAAACTCTCACCTGAGTGACTGCTACCCTGAGGCATGTTGTGTTAAAGAAACACCTATGCAGGTATTTGTTTTTTTCCTTATTATTACAGTTAGACTAACAGATTAGAGCATCCTTTTATCTTATCTAATTAACACTGGCCTCACAAACTTCTCTTATTACTCAGGTGGATCCTACACTAATGAATGTAGGGGATGGAGGCACGGTGAGCAGCGAGATCAGTGCTCCGAATAAAGTGTCTACTAGTATGGTGGGAAATCCCCCTCAGACGCTACCCCATGAGTTTAGAGGAGATGTTGCCCTCAGTCAGCAAAACAAGAACACCCCAACAACAGACTGTAAGACAGCAAAAGCCTGCTTAGACAACAGCAGTTATAACCACAGTCCCGAGCTTTCTTCACCTCAACAGCTCGACAATGCACCAATGTCAGGCTCTGCCATTACCAGCTCAGACAAGAGAGCAGACAAAAGGGCAGAGGTCCCTAAACTCAAGGCTGATGGTGCTGGGGTCTTCCCCACTCCTCAATGGTCCAGTGGCATAAAGGCCAACAGGGAGGACTCACTCAACCCCTATCACAGCAATGTGACACCCAATAAGAAATCATTCATGCAAACCCAATCTGTGCAAAGCATTCCCGCTGGGTTCCAGTGCTCCGCCATGTTTAAACCAGCCCAGCCTGTTGCCTTCCTTCCATCCTCCAACTTTTCCTCTCCACTTTGTAAAATCACACTTCCGCCAGCACTGGGTCAGATAGCAGCATTAAGAGAAGCCACAGCCAGTCAGTTTCATAAAGAAATTCAGCCGCAAAGTTCAGGTGTTGGAGGGACACCTCACATGCGGACATACACTTATCCATTCTCTGTGAGCCGGATGCCCACTCCAGAGAAAAAAGCAGGCATGTCAACATCAAAGCTTAAACCTAACTTGTCAATAAGTAAGAGCGCCAAATCTTTAGGGGAGCATAAATCTTTAGCATCTGTGGTAGCTTCACCAGCTATTGCCCTCCCATTACAGCACCCATCAATAAGTTCTGCCACCCCCACCCACTTTACTTTGTCTCCCACCGCTGCCATATGCTGTGGCCCTGCTCTGGCCAGTATCACTACTCAGGGCAGACTACTGAACCATGTAGAAAAAGGTAACAGCATAGAGAAGTCAACCATGGGCTGCCTAAAAGCAACAACCCCATCTACTTCAGAGGACCACACAGTAGCTTGCCAGATTGAACCGAGGGACGTACCTCTTGATTTGTCTGCTAAATCAAAACGTCTAAAAAGCATAAATGACCCTCCGGTTGCTATAATGGAGCCTCATCATAATGAGTCAGATCAGAGAGATTTTATTAACTCTAAGAGAACTCATAGTGCAGCTTATAGTACAGCTGTGCAATATCCTATTTTACCCAACACCCACAGAAATGGATCTCATCAAAAGCAATTAAATAGGCCTCCAAATCACCAGGTTCCGGAGCCCAAGTCATCCTGGAGCAAAGGACCTTCACAAGACTCTATGAAAAGCATCCCTGGAACTTATGTTGGAGTTGCCAGCCCCATACTGGCTTCTACCCTTCGGGGCAAAGATGGAAAGGGAACTTTTGCAGATGAATTTCAGAATTTTGCAAAGCAGGAATTTATATCTATAATTGACCAAGGAGAACATCTGTCCTCAGGTGGAAAGAAGCCATCATATTTGATGAAGGCCAACCAGCATGCCCCAGGTCTCAAGCAAATTAAAAACACCAGTACAGCCATAACTAAAAACTGCTGTCCCTCCAAAGGAGCCCTAACAAGTGCACTGTCAAGCTCTACGAATGCCCATATTCACCAGAAATCTGGAACTGGCAAAACAGCAGTGCCATACCCTGCCACAGCTGTCAGTCCGGCTTGGCAACAGTCATCTCTTCTTCCAAGCCAAGCTTCTTCTGTTCAGAGAAAAAACACTCAAGGATCCCCAAAGACCAAGGGCACCACACTCGCAGAGAGTTCTAAGTTTCAGAGCACCCATCATAGCCTGCCCAAAACTGAGGATGATAAGTGGGAGAGAATGAAGTCCCCCCTGTCTAACCTTGCATCCATTGTAAAGCAGAAAGCTCTTGAAACAACCTCTCTGTCGGGTGAGGGTAATGTTCAAGCTGCACCCGTTGGATCTAGAAAAACCAGTGTTCTAAATTCTGTAGGTAGTCAAGAAATTCAGTTCAAACATCCATCTTTTGAATACCCATCATTCAGGTGTGTGGAAAAATGGCCTGCTGTGCTGTCGCAAGGGGATTTGGCTCACAGTATGAGCAGACTTGAGAGGGCAAGTGCCACTGAGCCCACTGAAAATAATACCGAGATATATACAAGTCACCGAGAACACATGGGACTACAAGAGAAGCAAGGTTCCTCAAAGCCTGCTGCCCACTCTCACATATTTGCAAGCAGTGCATCAACAAATGGGAACAGGATGGAAAGAAAACTCGCCCAGGTGTTAGAGGGGGAGATATTGAAGAAAGAAAGTGGGGCAACAGACAGTCCTCCCAGTGAAAAATTGGAGGGCATAGTTGCATCTATTCTTACAGGCCAGTGTGCAGAGGGAGGCGACAAGGTTGAGAAGAAAACAAATGGAACCAAAGAGGAGTCGCCAGCTAAAGCAAAAGCTGCTACCGTCAAGCAAAACAAAGCCCGACCCAAGAAGCCCACTAAGGAGAAGTCACCCACAGACCCATCTAAGAAGGCTGTGAGAACCACGAAGAAAAAGCGAGACAAGGAAATTAGTCCAACCAAAGTGTCTTGCCCTAAGAAGGTAAATTATCTGCATGTTTGGATTTAAGTCTTTATTGTATCTACAGATGTTTGTGATTCTTCATTATGTACCTTAGTAGAACTTCAGTAAAAAAAAAAAAAAAANGAAAAAAAAAAAAAAAATTCTGCCTAAATAGATTTTAAATATTGCATTGGACGTGCTCTGGGGCCACTTTATCGGGTTTACTGGTACAATCCAATAAAATGCAGCACAACAGCCCTGTAAGCCTAGTTTTGATAACCTTATAATATGGAGTTCATAATATTCAGGGACAGAATATTAGCAGTCTCTATAATAACTATGATGCAATCCAATACAACAACACCACAAAGATACAGGCTCCAAAATGACCACAAAGTCTTACCATCTTCTCATATTTTCAACAGTTTATGCTTCACAAAGGTAGATAATAGTGTAGTGTTGTATTACATTGCACTGGATTGTGCAGTTGTACCCAATAGAGTGGTACAACATCCTTTTACAATAATACACTCCGACTGATGATTTAACTTCCAAGGGCTTATTGTTAGACTTTTAACAAGCTCTCCATCATCATGAAAGCTTTGTGATCAATAGCATCCAATAAGGCATGTTCACTGTGTGTTTCAACAGAAGAAACAATGTGCACCTGTGCTGGAGCAGAGTCCACCGGTGGAAAAACTTTCTCCACAGAACAAAGAACAGATTTCAAGGGACAAAATAAGTCCTAACAAGGTTGAGCAGGCAACTCCCAACAAACCAGGTACAGTTTTTCTCTTTTATAATCCCATGACATCTGCTGCCCTTAAAACTCCTCTCACTTTGCTTATAAATTTATATCCGTCTCAGATTTAAGTATCTTTCGCTTTTGTCAGATGTCTAAACATTTATAGAGTGAACTGTTAACAGATTACTGTCGTGGTTCTTTAGTTCTGGAGATGGAGAAAATTCCCTGTAATTACGCTGAGAGGCATGTTATCTTTTATCTGTTGTTAAGTGGGCAGAAAATGTTACACATATTGCCTGCAGTTTATTTTTTGGTCTCTCAGAATTAGTCATATTGCCGTGCGTTGTAGCTCATGTGATGCAGCAAATGTCTTTTAATCAGGCATAGGTCGTGGCAGCAGTCCTCAGCGGATAGAGACACTCTCTCTTAGTAGCTCCAATAGATCCAGTAAGGATCCTGAAGTTACAGAGAGCTCCTTCCCAAGACTGAGGAGGGGACGACGGCGAGCTGATGAGGCACGGCTGGACCTCTGGGGCTTTGCAACGCCTTCTCCTCCACCCCCGGCAACACCTCCTCCCCAACTGTCACCGCCTTCGTCTCCCATACAGCTTGCCCGCCGTCCTAGAGGTAGGCCTCGCTCCAACCCCTTGCCGGGGCGAGTACTTCAAGGCAAGGCCAAGACAGCTGCCACAGACAGTGATGCCCCTGCTCGCAAGAAACGCCGGCGCTGCCGTAGCAGAAAGTATCAGACTGGGGAATACATCACTGAGAAAGACAAGTCGGAAGATGGAGAGCACGTGGAAGAGTCTGACTCCCTGAGACGGGACACTGAAATCGCTGCAGGTACCCAGTTTTTCTCCAAGGATCAGTAAAGCTTAAATTTAACTGTTTCTAGCCCAGTCTTAATCAAAGTGCAGCTGTTAGTTACAGATGTGGTGCTTGCAATGAAATTTCAGAGTAAGAATCTCTAAAATTTGAGAGATGCTGTTTCTCAATTATTTAAATTGTACAGTCCAGGGCTGGAAAAATAATAACAAGATGTTTAACTGATAGATGATAGAAATTATTTAATTATGATTTATCAGTTTAACATTTTATTTATCAAGTAAACACAAAAAATGTTTACTGCTACTGCTTCATAAATTATAGGATAAGCATTTTTTTCTAGTTCATACCATTTATAAAATGATTATTGTTTTTGGCTGCTGATCAGGCAAAATGACAAAATATTGGGCTCCGATATTTCTGATCAGTGTTTGTCATTACTTTTGACATTTGGTAGACCTGAAGTGATTGTTCAATAAGCATGGCTGCAGTCTTTGTACAGTCTAAGGGATCAATTTGCAATGACTGCCAGAGTAAAGGATTCAGTCTATATCTTTAACACTGTCTCTTATCTGACAGAAACAAGCAAGTCATTTAAGTGTCAGAGTCTGTTGATCTTGGTCATACGTTTTGTAGTCCTAGTATTGAATTTTGGGCAGTTAATGATATATTTGAAAATAGAGCTGTGACACCTGCTGATTCAACCTTGAGGACTAATTCGAAGTGGATTGTTTAAACAGCCAGTGTAGATTATGGACTCGACCAGAATTACCAAAATTGTATATTAAAAGATCCTGCTGTCTCATTACTTGCATGAACAAATTGATTTAGAAAGTGTTCCCAGTCAAATTTCTGAACATTTTTCTACAAAGTTTCCCTTAAATGTCATTCCATAAAGTGGCAGCATGATTTCTTGCTTTCATTAACTCAGTTATTTCAGTTCCTAGGAAAATTCCAGAATAGTATTCTTTTGAAATGGCAATAACACTATCACCTTTTAAGATGATTTTATTACTCCCTTTTAATTCATTTCACTAAAGAGGACATTTATTATGGACTGAGATGGCTACATACAGAAAAGCTAGCAATTTATGAATGGAGATTGACTACAGAGAGAGAGCAGGGAAGAGATAGTAGAAATTAATCATTAGCAGAATAAAAAGGGAGAAGTCCTAGAAAAAAAAGCTTCCTTATTTAACATTTTACAAGAGCTTTGTAACAAAGCCCTTTCTGCCTGAGTGGAAAAAGCTCTGATTCTCCTTACTAGCTATTTTCTCACAGAAATGCCCAATTTAAATACAAATATATAAATAAATGCTAGATGCTAATGTTTTGTTTGTATGTTTTTACCTTAGATATCATTTTCAACGATTTGCTGAAACATTTTTCGCTAGTTTCTGAACAATGGACATAGATAAATGGGGGTGGATTATGCAGTTGTGAGCCCTGGCTGTCCTTCCATCCGTCCATCCATCCATCCATCCATCCCTTTTCCACTACTTATCTGGTCTAGGTCACATTTTTTTCCCCCCAGCCACAGCCGCTCAGCTCTTGTTGGTGTGAGCTTCTTCCAGATGACAGAGCTCCTCACCCTGTCCTAACCCTGTCCTAACTGCATTCCCTTGAAAGAAAACTCATCATAGTCTCATTAATTTGGTCATTACCTCAGAGCTTATAACCTTATATGAAGATTGGAATAGTAATCGTGTGGTAAACCAAGTGTCACATCTAGACTCAACTCTCTGTTCACTATGACAGTTTAGCATGTCAGTGTTATTTTTTGTAGTACCTTCATTCATCAACAAGACCCCAAGATATTTGAAAACCTTGACTTGGGGCAGCAATTCAGAACTTTCTCATGCTTTTCTCAAAGAGTTCCATGGCCTCAGACGTTTTAGGTGCGCTGGAAGTCACATCCTGGTGTTACTGCCAGAATGTCATCAGCAAGAAATCAGATACTGAACTACATTTAGAGCAGTTGGAAGATGCTTATGGAAAAGCCAGAACAAGACAGTTACCTTGCTTTGGTTAGGCAAACCACAGCCCTTTCCTGTAGGCAGGCCTGGGAGGTGAGCTCCCAGCCAGGCACTTGGAAGCCAGGCTTGGACCCATGAGGCCTGGTTTGCCTTAGCCCAAAATCAACTTGAGCTCACCACCTGCATGGACAGGAGTAGCTTTCTGAGGCATTGCCAGTTAGGCAGCAGGCAGAGGCAGGGGGCCTTGGCAATCTGAACCCTGGCTATGGAAACCAGTGCTGCTGATGCCGAAGCCTCAAGCGTGTCTGTAAAAATGTGTATGGACTCAGTTATTGGGATTATTGATAAACTGACCACGAGAAGTCTTACTTGGGGATTGTTAGAACATACTAAATTAAAAGTGATTTTTTTTTTCTGAAGATGTGTAATACTACATGTTCATAAAACATACAGTAAACTGTAAATATACGGTATACAGTCCATAGTGCAGGAAGCACCCCACACAAAAGAACACGTAAATCATTTGTTAGACTTGCCACATGAGCTGCATTGGTACCATAGATAGGAATTGCACTGTTATCTAAAAACAAAATGTCATTAGGATTATTGGTACATTTTGTGTTTTGTTCATCTGTTTGGTACCACACAAAATGACCACTAAAATAAATTTGTCATTCCAGATTCACAGACAAATCTGTGTCCAAATCCCAGTCCAGAAGCTGTCCTACGGAGACCCTCCTTCACTCGCTCAGGGTCGGTGCGTTACCAGGAAACTGAGGCATCTTCAGAGTGCAACGACAAGCCTTCAGGGAAAAGGAAGTTCAAAAGCAAGCACTTATGTGACACTGATGAACAAAAGGTAAGATGCTTCATGGTGTTGTTGTAGCCTTACAGTATAATCAATATCATGAAGGGTTGACAATGGTGAGGTACAATGTGCCATGAATAGATTAGCTCACAGTGCCCCCTTATGACTATAAGGATAATTGCTATCTTTTCCACTATTTATGATGGCACACACTTACAGGTTCCTGATAGGTGGAACAAATTGCCCTGAGTTTGCACAGCATTACATGAGATTTTGTTTCCCATTTTTCTAACTGTTAAATCTGTATTTTAGGTTAAGACCAAACGCAGCAATTTGGGAAAGCGTGGTGCCTCATTCACCATAGATGTTGAAGGCAGTGATGACAAGAAAACAGAAAGCCTCCCAGCCTCTCCAAAAGATTTGCCATCACCTCCACCCAGTAAAAAGGGCTCATCAGGAAGGGCCAGTGCTTCAGAGTCTCCACACAAAAGGCCTGTTCCTCCAGAGGTTCGTCGACTGATTGTCAATAAAAACGCAGGGGAGACGTTGCTGCAACGCGCTGCCCGCTTGGGCTACCAGGTAAAATCCTGTTTACTTGTAGTAATGATAACCTGAAATGAAACATGACATTACATTGAACATGATGTGACATTGCCCGTCTGTCCTTCCTCTTTTCTTCAGGATGTAGTCCAGTACTGTCTAGAAAAGGACATCCGGGAGGTCAATCGCCGCGATAATGCTGGTTACACAGCTCTCCATGAGGCGTCTTCTCGAGGGTGGACTCAGATTGTCCAGATGCTGTTGAAACATGGGGCTGATGTCAACTGCAGTGCCCAGGATGGAACACGGTGAGGCCTCACAGCGCATGATTTAAAACATTTGCCTTTAGTTTATTTTATGAATGTAATACATATTTTGTTATTTGGACCTTTACTTCAGCCAAAATATGGTGTCCTTTTCCATTGCTATGATTATCCTACTCTGTAATAATTAAAGCTGAGGATTATATTCTGATTAAGATTTTTGTGTGGTCTAAAGTTTAAAGGATTTTGGAGGTTACTGTGTTTCTTTGCCCTTTCCTCAGGCCCCTTCATGATGCAGTGGCGAGTGATAACCTGCCAATAGTTTGGCTGCTGCTCAACCATTGTGCAGATCCCACTCTGGCCACCTACTCTGGACATACACCGGTCAAACTGGCACATAGCCCAGGCATGAAGACCTTCCTCACAGGTAATGTATTCTGAACATGTATACTAACCTCCACTTCCACTTCCACCCGTAGAGTTGCTCATACTGCATATCCCACATACATAGAGAGTTGAGGCCCACTAACTGATACAGCCGCACACATGCAGCTTCAATCCCGCTTTCTCTTTCTACTAGTAGTATGCGAATAGTCTCAAAGACTGTGCATTACGACAGGCTACCTTATTGAATTTACTGATAGTGTATGGATTTATTTATGTTTCTGTTTTTAAGTCTCTCTTCAGACAACACTTATCCCATCAGAAGTTTTACTTATCTCAGTAAAGAGAGCAAGCATTAATATAAAGCCTTGTCCACATACTGTATGTAAGTTTATACTGTACATATTGTAAGTTTAACCATGACAACTTTCTAAGTTTGGTCAAAATATCTTACTGAAAACAGAATTCTTTTTTTCCCAAGAATATTTCACAGACCTGGAAGGACGCAGTGAACACGATCCCAGTTTACCCTGGGATTTCTACAGTAGCTCCCTGTTTGGTAAGAAGCCTTTTAATGGTTGCTTGCTCTTATGTGTATGTCTGTGTCTGTGTAGCTAGCGGAATAATTAGCTGGATATCAAATTTTCAATTCCAAAAATATTAGCCTGCAGCCCTTTTAGAAGATCATTCCTCCATTGGAAGCGAAGGAGATGAATCGTGGCTTATTAGAGCACTGAGCAGATTGCTGCAGGGAAGTGAGCGCTGTGCTTTGCTCAGGGCTCAGGCTGGAGCTCAGGCTGAGTGCAGGTCTGGCCATTGGGAGGTGGATGGGTGTTAGCTTTGGATATTAACATCACTGGTTTGTTATATACAGCCACAGTGAGCCAGTTATACAGTGGAGGGGGGCAGGATTGGGGTTGCATGGATGAATGGGGGAGATTGAAGAAAAGCCAGGCTGCAGAATTATGTTTGTGTGGTAAAAAATGATGGGAACATATTGGTTCTAACTAAATGTCTAAAACTTTAACTAAAATAAGTTTTATAATAAAGCCAATTTCATGTTAGTTTTTTTTTTTTTGTTTTTGTTTTTTGTTAACCTTACATGTTATTCTGAAAAATATATATGATTAGTACTGATTTTAATATGTACATATTCCTGGTGGTAACTACACAGTTATTGTTAAAGACAATAGTGTCAAGGATATTTTTCTGACTATGAATGTAATCAATTCTTTTACAGTATGAAAATAACTTGAATACAGATTTGAACATTGCCCAAAATACTGTAGATGATCTGTCACAGCAAACTTCAAGACCTCATTTAGTTTTGGGAAAGCTTTTGTTGATCATTTTTTTCATTGTGTCCATTCTTTTATATTAGTCGATTGAGTTATCTGCACTTGTACCTGAAATGTAAATGAAGTGTGTCACATTATCAACATTATTTTTAGATCCATGCTTTTTGTTTAGGTGGAGTGCAGTTACACATATCATGCATGCATGAATTGTAAAATTGGCATATGAACATTTGTAAATGTCTTACAGCTCGAAAGGACTTTAAAACTGATCACAGCATCCTCAGCAGCCTCAATGCATTACATATTGTGGTTGGTATAATTAGACTAACCACTAGAGGGCATCCTAACCTCGTGTCCTGAAGCATCTCATTGGCAGTTCAGTTGCACAGCCATTTTTTTTTTTCTGGAGATCCTCTGCTCACCTCAGTGAACTTTTCTTCACAGAGACTGACCAGGAGCCCTGCTGGGACTTCTTGCTGTCTGAGCAGAATCAGGATGAGGAGGAGAAGGAAACGATGAAGGCTGAGCGGGACTCTGATAAAGACTGTCTTCTGTTTGAGTTCTCCGACGAGCCCCTGCTACCCTGCTACCATGTTCAGGTGTCATTAACACAGGGGTGAGTTTACAAAGATGAGACATTACTGATTGCATTATTACAGAATGAACCGTGGGTGAAGCTGATACGAGCCAGATGTGGCTCCTGAACATATAGCAGTAATTTTGGCTTTGAATCCTATTTTCTCTACATCCAGCATTTCAAACACATACACTGTGGAAATGCACTGTTGATATTTGCACCACATCCCTGATTTGCTGCTGCTGTTGGTTAATATGTGTGCAGTGGTGTATTATTGGTGCATTATAAAAGTAACAGATCAGATGGGATATAAACATTAGATCAGCTTTTAACATGTAAAACTGCACATTAAATAACCACACAAGCCAGTTTTTCGTGCAGGTCGGTATACAAATAGTGCAAACAGAACACAAAATCATCACTGAAGAGAAAAGGTACAGGAAGTATAGTATTGTTCACCATTATTCCAACAAGGATATAATGAATAAAAAAACCTAAAACTTGATAACAGACTGAGTATTATGCTTCAGCAGCTGAAGCATAGTTTTCAGCAACAGTGTTTCATTTCTGTGTCCTGTATTTTCACTCAGGAAAGGCTTTGAACACGTCTCTGGTGTGTTTCGCTGCTGCAATTCAAATATGTAACTTGTACATCTGCAAATCAGAGTTAAAGTATCTTATTTAATGTTTTGAATGTTTTAGGTCATTAATAACAAAGTGCTTATATGTGACATTGCTGCAAACCATTTTTAGAAGCATATAGTGCACTTTTTAGGTCAAATTCATACCTTCTATGAAAACTATTTTATGATTTTACAAAGAAACTACAAAATACACATTATGCTTTTCTTCCTCTGAGCTTCATATCTTGACAGCATATTCATTAGCAAATGTTTTTTGGTATACAACTCTCACCTAACAGAGTCAGTGTCAGAAATTCTTGAACTAAAATTAGTGGCTGGCTGGAGGGTAGAAAATACCTCTAAAAACATATGGTATCCTTTGGAAAATGTTAAAGTATTTTAAAACATGTGTGTGTTGTAATTAATGGGCAAAAACACAAGTATGTCATGTGGGTGACTGTTGTCACTGTATTTTATTTTTATTTTTTTTAAAGGATTATGTCCCTGTCTTACAACAACAATGAGGCGGGGTTCTATAGTCCAATGTATAAGGATACTTGATATTTAAAACTGTGAGAACCTCTCATTTAACTATTTACTGTGTTTTTCTTCTTCTCACATCAGGTTCAAAATAGCAGATATTTTTTAATTTTTTCCTCTTCTTAACGTAAGGTTAATATCAGCTTATTCCTCTCTTACAGGTTTTGTAACTGGTTCCTCTTGTCAGATGTCCTCAAACGACTGAAGATGTCGGCACGAATATTCCAGGCTCGTTACCCACACTTGGAGGTGGTGAGCTTGTCACGCGCCGAGCTCTTGCGGCAAGTATCAGTCAGCCAAGTGAGCTCAGCTTTGGTTTCACCCTACAGAGGGAAGAAAAAAGAGGAGGAAGGCAAGGAAGAAGAAGACGAGGGACTGGTGGATCTGGTGCGCTGTGTACCAGAGCTCCAGAGACTGCTGGGCTCCTCCATTCACATCCTTCAAGAGGATGATGAAGAGGAGGAGGAAGAAACACTGACAAACACAGGAAAGCCACGTAGCCGATAGCCTCTCTTTCCCTATGCTCCTCAACATGCTGCCAGTTGAACTGTGTCGTTTTTTGTTTTTTTTTAACATTTAAATTGTGTCAACCCAAACCTTCCCTGCAAGCAGCAGCTCAAAGGAAACTCTCCGTCCGTTGTGATAAGCATCATGGGTTTTAGAGTCTTAATTGCAGCCATGGCACTTATTTGACCCCACATGTATGACCTTTGACCTCAGCTACAAGGTGATTAAATGTTCATGGCACCACCTCAAGGACCAGCACGTGGAATCGTTCAGTACTGGAAAGCAGCTTTCAGGTTCCTATCTGTAGGTATATTTGATTACCTGAGAACTATTGAGCAAACTTTTTGTAATGATTATGTATGTACATGGTAGTGTATATGTTTATCTTGCCATCAGGGTTAACACATTTGGTTATATAAATGTATTCTTGTGGCAAGGTGGTGGATTGTTAAGGAGTTTTTGTTGATTTTGTTCCTGAGGGAAAGCGATATTTTTCATTGGGAGATTATCCAAGGCTTTTATCTTGGTGAGCTCTTACGTAAAGCTAAGACTCTTAAGCTAACCGAGTCAGGGAGGCCACTGACCCAGACGGTTTCTCTGTCAGCCTGGGAAACGTGGACACCTGCAGACAAGAAACCGTGGCACATAATATTCACCCACCAACACCCATCCAGCTTGCAGCTTCATTTCCCTTTGTTACTCTGTTTTATTTTTTAGATCTTAAAATGCAAGCGATCATTACTGGTTGGACATAAAAGCTTTTTGTATTCATTTTTGTGCATATTTCACAAGCCTGGGGTAGCACTTGGCTGTTCCGTTCCCTGAAATAATGTGTTTGGACCTTTAAAAATGAGAATTTGTTTACAGATGTGGACAGGTCGTAGTGGTCTCTGCTCCCCAGGTTTCACTCCTCCTGAACTGATACAGAATCCTGTGGATCTCTCTCAGAGGAATAGCAGTACCATCTCTGGAGTCCAGAGCAAGACGCCTTCTACTGCAGCCACGACTGTCCCTACATCCTTAATACCTTGTCCCCACATCCCAGAGTGCTTTGTGTTGCAGTGTTTTATTTACACTGTTTGTTGTGCTTAATTTAATAGTCATTAATATATTGACCTCTTGTGTATCTGACAAAACTATCTATAAAAAATTGCTTTGTATGGTTGGTGCTTAATTTTGAAATGTACTTATTAGGATCCATATATTCAGAGATTTTCCTCCCTCACTCAAAACAGTATTTCAAAAAGCAAAAGTACAGTTTTATTGTACTGGTGCTAAGATAGATTTTGTGTTGACAATCAATAAATTTGGTTTGCAGTCACAAACTAATGGAAGATATTTAAGAAAGTATAGAACAAAGTATAGTTGAGTTAAAGAAAATGGGATACAGCAAGACTCAAAGACAAGAGCAGTGTGTGAGATTTTGAAAGAGCCTTTTATTTGATTCTTTTATAAGAAATCAAGAATAAAGCATGATTGTGAATCATTGTTTTATCTCCTTTTTTGTCATCTTTAGATTAACACAGTGTCATTGAAATAAATGTTCTCAGTGTATTACACATGTTCCTCCTGGAGAAAGAAACATACCGCTAGTTTATCTTGTAGATATGGCTAACATGGTAGCAGTTACTTACTTACATAGGAGACTCAGTAACATTAGCAACCCAGTGAATATTTATTCCCCTTTTAGTTTTAGTTTGGTCTCCACCAACTCCTGACAAAAATATATGTGAGTTTAGCTGCTGGATGTTTAACTTTCTTCATTGTCAGTTTATTTCATCTGTTGGTTATTTTGTGCTGGATAGGCAGGAAATGTCTAGAAATGCTAGAAATATCAGCTTGTGGTTTAATGTTAGTTTGTGAGAAGCAATACGAAGCAGCTATACAGTATTTATTGCCAGAAAAATTAACTAAAGGAGGATAAAATGTGTTGATTCTCACTGGGATTTTATCTACAATAGACTCTTTTACATTACACAGACCCATTTTATTCCATGTTAAAATAATATTAATATAGGCTATTGTTTAGATTTAGATAATTTCATAGCAGTGACATCAAAATCTCAATATTTAGACCTCTCAGAAAATGCAGTATTTGGATTGGTTAAAGTAGCATAGTGTGAGTCTGTAATATGGTCTCACTTTAAGCTTTCAAGATTCTTGAAAGCTTAGAGTATCATTTTGTTATCATAAGAACACAGTGGAAACAAATCAAATAGATAACAGATTATAACCATACTGCCAGAAGTTTTTCAGTTTTTGTGCAAGACACTGAATTCCATTCCTAAGTATCAGAAAATTAGATAGTACAGCTTTTCAATTTCCAAAAAGTTATTCTGAAAATAACATTTCTGTTATGTTGATCAAGGCATTTATGGGTCATACAGTGAGTTTCACCAAGCTGTACTATGCAGTGTTGTACCAGGAGGTGGCATCATATGAAAAATATTAGACATCTGTTTAGTCTGTAAGGCAGCTGGTCCTGTTGAGCTAGTCTGCCTTCATCGAGCAAACACAAAAATATATCCACAACTATACTGCCAATACCAGCAAATTAACATACGTCTATTATAATGATATCATCAATTATCTACTAGAATATAGCAGCACCAACCCTTAAAAATCAACATCAGTGCCATTAAATCACATTTATTGATGCACATTGTACTTGCCTCATTACCCCTGTGTTTATCGTCTATTTTAGAGCTGTAGAAATATCATTTCTGGTTAGGCTGTCTATTGCATTCTCCCTCTAAATCCCTGGATGCAATTATGGAATTAAAATCAAAGATCAGCTGAGCAAAGCCTTATTTCTCCTGATACATGAGTTATTAACATATCAGAGCTGCAGTAATAGATTTCAACATTTCCCTGGGGACATATGGGCCTCAGTATGATTCTTCAGTGTGAATGTAAAACGCTGCATTGTAGTGAGAGTGACGTGCCAGTCGTTTCCCCTCACAGGGCCTCACGGTACAGATGGTCCCATGTAAGTTACTGGAGTTCAGATCCTGCTGCAGACAGGATTTATCTGCTGCCTGCACATGGTTCCTCCCTGATCTCAACCTGTTCCACTGAGATTTATCACAGGCTAAAGTTTGTTTGTAATCTACCTGGAACTCTACGTGACAAGTGCTTTCTAAAAAAAAAAAATCCTAAGAGTGAATAATTTATGTGCTGGTTTCTAGATTTAAAACTCACAACTTTTACTCCCATCGGATAGTGTCTATTCATGGAAATTATTATCAGAAGAGTTCATGAACTGTAAATGAATCATATTTCCGAGGTTTTGGGCTTCTTGGGAAGTCTGACTGTCCTGTAAATCAAGCCTCATTAGATCATACATGAAATTCAGCTCACAAGTCCACCTCCTCCACCAAGCCCCTGCTTTGCCTTGGTGCTCATTGGTCTCCTGTTGTGGGCCAGTGGATTCTGATTGGTTTAAAATGAGGGCAAGTCTGCACAAGACCTACTGACTGACATGGAAAGAGGAAGGGAGGCTGAGCCTGTTGGAGTTTTGGTTTGTTCTTACATGACAACATGAGGAACTTTTTTGTATTTGTACAGTGCAAATACAGCATGTCATCATTAAAATCATTAAACTGTGTGTGTGTGTGTGTGTGTGTGTGTGTGTGTGTGTGTNAGAGAGAGAGAGAGAGAGAGAGAGAGAGAGAGAGAGAGAGGTGGGTAGCTTTAAGATTTTATTTAAATCTCACTTCTAATATGTCAAAATGAAGACTGATAATTCTTCCATCAAAACACATTTCTGTCTTTTCAGTCTAAAAACTTAGTAAGACACACTAGCTTGTTTCTATAGAGGGATTTCAGAGTTTGTGCCGTGTGTGTGTAAGTCTTTCTCGGGTTCACTGAGGTTGTGTCTTCTCTTGGGTTGCCTTATGTAACAGTCAGTCCTCAAAAAGAAAAAAGCCACAAAGAGGAAGGCCTTCTCACTTAACATCTGAAGCTCAGCCCAGATACGTCTCTTTGTCTCACTTCCCACTGAGAACAACTCACTGAATGGCTCTGTTGAGTGTTGATCAGAATCTTAATAAATATGTTGGAACTGATTCAAATCTGTCAGAATCATCCCTTGGATTTATAAAACACAATTTAATTTGCTCTCACAAGAACATAGTGACCTTTTGTTATCACAGGTAGGATTTAGATTAATTTCTTCTCTCCATAGCTGTTCTATGTCTGTTTATGGTACCAGAGGTGGAAATTATGAAGTACATCTACTCAAGTATTGTACTTAAGTACATGTTTGAGGTACTGGCACTCCATGAGACTATTTGCATTTGATGCTGTATTTCAAAGGGAAATACTTTTTACTAAATATACTGTATCTGACAACTTCAGTTACAAGTTACTTCGCAAAATTTAGATTTTACATTATTTAAGCATGATATTAAAAAACATATGATATGGCTGTATATAAACTTCAATTCCAGGCTTGTTTTTATAATCTCAAGAGTTTTAGAAAGCAAAATATTTTAGATTTTTATGGATTTTTCTTTTTTCTATTTTTGGTGAAGAATGTCCATTTTGGTGGTCTTCGGTGTTTGGGGATTTTTATTTCTTCATTCCTGCCATCTCAGTATTTTATTCAAAACACTCTTGGAGATATGAGCTTGTTCATACTTGTGTTTTTTTCAAATTTGGGGACTTTCATTATGACGCATGAAGATGTGCATGTACCTTAATTAATTTCTTCTCATCTTCCTCCTGAGATTCAAATTTAAAGGACCATATTGTTGTTTAGCATGTTTGAGCTCAATAAATACTACCCACATACATATTACATTACCGCCAACCATTTTTTTCCAAAACATTAAACTGCATTTCAGTTTTTGTGTTATTTTGCCCAAAACCCTAACCTTTCTAAATCAAATATTCAGGTGATACACCCACCTTAAAATTCCAAATTTCACCCGCTAACACCTTCTCATGATTGTAGAAGGCACAGTCGTTTTAATTTCTGTGTAAAAGTTTTTCCTGTTTTTCCTGGGACTATATTACCTGAGGGAGAAATCTATTTTCTTCTTCACAGGTCTTTCTTAGATTGCTTAAATTAAGTAACTTAGAAAAAAAATAATAACAGCATGGGTTCACTGCAATTAATTACATATCTGAAGCATGTTTTAAGTCTGTACAAGCTGCTTTTTTATGCTGGAATGAACTGAAACCAACAGCAGGCTGGAAGATAGGAAAAACAATTCTAAAATTTACCACACAGTTGTTTGGTTTAGAAAATAGTTTGCAGTAACGTGTATTCAGGTTCTATTTCTCAAACATGTTAAATCACCAGTATGATCCTGCAGTTCTTCAACATGAGTACTTTTACTTACATCACTGTAAGTAATGTATTCAATTACTTTCAATTATTACATTACCTTACATTACTTACTGTACATTTTACTGCTGGTAGTTCTTTTTTTTTTTTTTTTTTTTTTCTTAAATTTTGAATCCAGGATTTTTACTCATGGGGAGTATTTTTTCCTTTGTAGTAGTAGCAATTTGCTAACAGCAAGTAAAGGATTTGTGTCCGTCTTTATGGCACAATATTTAATGGATATTCTGTTGACAAGAGTGCTGAACATCTGTGTTGATGACATTGAAGACATTGATTTTCTTGGTTCATATCAATATCCATGTTTGTTCTTTTGCTATTGTACATCTGACTCAACGGTTCAACCCCTGTAATTCTAAATATAAAGCAGGGGAAAATAACACTGTCATGCTCTGTGTTGAAATGGGCTGACCTTATCCAGACATTTGAGTTTGTTCAGTCTTCAGCCAACATTTCAGCCTGCATGTGACTGTCACCCAGACACATGAAATGTGTTTGAGAAATATTAAACTTTTGTAACTAAATGAAGATTGATAGCTAACTGAAAGTCTAGAATAATACAGAGGACACGTTTGTTCTTGTCTTTCATAGGGTCATGCTGGTAACAAAAGCGCTTGATAACTGTTAGAGCTTTATTTTGAAAGATAAACTATAGGCTACACGAAGCCAATCAACAAAATGAGATTATATATTTTCTGCATACTGCATACATTTTTCAAGGGCTCGACTGACAATACAGGCCTTGCCACTTCACTGAGTTAGGCTGTGAATTGAGAAAAACACACACATGAACACACAAACGCAGGCTTGCCATTGTGTTGCCCTTGTCTTGCAGATTAGATGAAATTAAACCCATCAGGATGGACACAAGCATTGACCCATGGAGAACTCTTCTCTTTATCTGTCTTTGTTTCAGCATCCAACAGTGACCCTGATTGTTATCAGCCACTCTACCCGACAATTACAGTAAAGTCATTCAGTGAGGAACTCGGTGACACTGCTGTAAAGGCAAATATACACCTTTGGAAAACACTATGAGAGAGATATCCACTTTCAAAGAGCAACGCATGAAGTACTGAACACTACTGTATAATACTGCAGTGGAAAATACTCCATTGCATCAAAAAAAGTACTGCATTCATAGGTTTAAATAAGTAAAAGTAAGTTAATATGAGCTTCAAGTAAAAGTACTCTTTGTGAAGAAAAGTACAATTTTGCTTTAAGACGAAAACATTTTATCTCCAGTTCAGTTGGGAGATTTCCATGTCCATGTTGTGATCAAGGAAAGTATATGACTGGAGGAAAGAAATGAAGAAGGAGTAAATAAGGACAGACAGAAGGAAAGAAATAACAGCACACAGGATGACAGAAGGACTACTATGAGGAAAACCAGACATAAATATAAGGGCATAAGGAATGCCGGAAGGATAGCAGGAAGAAAGGAAAAAAAGAAGAAAGGGAAAAAGGAAAGTAATGAGTCACAAAGTAAAGACAAAGAGAAAGAAAGAAAGAAAGAAAGAAAGAAAGAAAGAAAGAAAGAAAGAAAGAAAGAAAGAAAGAAAGAAAACATTCGCTATAGTCCTATTCAGATTTCAACACACCATCCTGATTGTGTGTGCATCTATATAATGTTATGATTTCTGACAGACTTCAGCTTATATTGACCATCTAAGCAGCAGAGAACGGCTGATGTTTGAATTGTGAGATACAGACAACACAAGCAGCACGTAAGCGGGCCAGGCCAGGCTGAGGAGATTGTTGGTGTCAGGCTGTGAGCTGGACTCCACGCCCACTCGCCTCTTACATAACCTCATACATTCTCCACCCCTATATGTTCTGCATGGAGCAGGCATGATGCTCATGCTAGAACTGTGTTTATAGCTGATGGCTGAGCATAACACAGTTGGTAGCTGGATTACTACAGTTATCCAGACAGATTTCTTTGTGTCCCCTGAGTAAATTCTGCATATTCTCCCATGCAAGAGAATTAAAACTTAAGCATCTCCAAACAGTAAAAAATTATTCTTTTACCCCCAAACAGGAAAAACCTCACATGAATGTTCTCTCAAAAAACTCTGTACAGTTCAATCCAGGACTTATCAAAAGTAAAGGAGCGTGCAAGAGGGTGGGGGTGGGCTGGGAGATTCCTTGCTGTAGGAGCTCAGTGGGAAAGCATCTTCCTAAAAGAACACGGTGTTCCCAGGTTCACAGCTGCCACTGTGAGCTGACAAGACAAGAGCTGAAAACTGAACTGAGGCTAAATAAGAGGACAAACTCTTTTGATAGTGACAGAGCTGTTTGGTAATTATATTTTTTTATGTATTTGGAAACTAAAAATGTACATTTACAGCACTAAAGAGTTTGCAATCATATGTGCCATAATTCACAGTTCAGCAGCATTTAAATCCTATATTTTATCGTGTATCAGGACTATGGTTATATGTAATAAAAACATCTTAAAAAAAAAAAAAAAAAAAAAAGAACTAACCCACTTGTAACTTTGACCACGAGACCAGATCTATTCACCTACAAACCACCAAAACTTACAGCTTTCCTGTCACCAAAGCTTACTGGTTATCAAGGAAGAACCTGTCCCCACACATGCATTATGAACATCATAGAATGTCCCTCAGCCCCTCAGTAAATGCTTTCAGTGTCACATCCTCTACTTTGGACCTTCAGATAGTCCACCTTACTTCTGAAATTACTCAAAACTGTCCAAACTAGCTATTGATTTTTAAGAGCACGATGTTCACTTAGAGTTTAACTTAAACAAAAATCAGGCCTTCTTTGTACTTGGCAATCTGTGCTGATGATATGTGAGTCTTCATAAAAACTTGTGAACTTGTGACATTATAAAATACCTACAAGACGATAATTTCTATTCCGTGATGTTCTTTAACACTTTTGAATGAATCCACTGACACTATCACATCATCTTTCTTATATCACACATAGTTCCAGGAGGAAACTCACATGAACTACGTTGTGAAAGACACAGTTTTCTTCACAGATGTACTCTGCAGTTTTCAGCTGCTCTCATTGAAATCAGAGAAATGCTAACGATTTGATTGAGCATGCTGGTTCTCATTAGATCTGCAGCACAAGGCTGCATATTGTAAGTCTAACCCATGCACAATGATGTGGGCTCCACTGGCTCTGGCATGAGATGATTTCTTACGTCACAGCAATGCCTAGCAACACTAACTCCATGCATGCAAGCACTCGCATGACATTACACAACACTGAACTTGTTAAAGTACATCATAGGCCAAAAGTTTGAGGCCATCCTCAGATTTAAAAAACAACAGCAAAAAAAAACCCAAACAAAAAAACATCAATACACTATTTGTTTTACAATTTATTGCACAGAAAATGACAAAAAATATATAAAATAAATGTAACTAATTAGTTTTCAAGAAGAATTTGTCAACAAGAGCACATTATGAAAGAAAATGACTTTTAATGAAGGTATGCCCAGTCTGTATTAGTGCACTGGCAGTACAGATATGTTCCAACTCCCTTGCCCAAACTCCCTTGCTTGTGTTTTAACATTCTATTCAATAGCCTGCTGTATGCCTTCTCCCAGATCATTTTGTGACTAACTTGCAACACAGTCTGCTCTTGCTAAATCTAGGAGTGGCCTCAAACTTCTGGCCTGCAGTGTACTTTCACAAGATAAATGTCTATTTTCATCCTGCAAGAATCTTAAAATCCCCAGTATCCCCAGAAAGGCCTTCAATCAAAGCTATGAATCAGGTTATTCAGTCTCCAGCTGTTACAATCAGAGACCAACTTTTTACTTGAGTCATTAAAAGTGATTTAAAAGCTTGACTGAAACGTGCCAGCATGTAAAAGCAAATATCAGTCAACACATTCACGTGTTTATTCTGGCCATAGAAAAGGTCATGCATGATAAGTGGGAAATAGGCCATAGGTGTGGCAAGCAGCAGTATCAAATGCTGAAAAGATTAAGGCTTTATTTAGAATCTCATGTATTGGCTGGTATAATTATCCTTCAGCACATGTTCAGACTGATCTGACCTAGGTACCTCATAAAGTAATAATCTCTGCCCTGGCTGCGTGCTGTTTTGACTAAGTCAGGTAGGACTTTTACAGCCATTGAGCAACCCGCACTGCAGACAGAGCAGCTGGAGTGAAGCTGGAGCTACCGCTGCCTGCCAAGTTTGGCCTCGGTGATCACGCAGCCTCATGCTGGCCTGTTGGGTAAAGACATGCCAGCTCCAGAGACCTTTGAGAGGCCTTTCAACACCAAACGTCACCTCTGGCCCAAAGTCTGAGCTCAAAAGCCCTGCTGGTCACATGACACAAATTTAACCCACTTATCAAAGTCATTTTTACATTTCTCAAAGGCCTAACTTTAATGATACACAACCATGATTAATCATAGTACAGTATGTTTCAGAGTCATATAGCTCAGTCATATAGTGCATAAAATGCCACCCAGCACTTTAGGATGTTTTGGACTTTGATGCTTCACACTCATAGTTCTGTACTGCTGAGTGTGCTGAAATACCACGCCTAACAACTCTGGAGCCATTTCAAATCTGCAATGTACTGGGTGATTGCAGCTATTTGCTCTCAGGTTTCTCAAGACATTAATGTGACTTGGGAGGCTCAAATCTGCATTACAGAATACCAGTATCATGGGTCAAGCGCTTTGATATTTGGTTAGTTAGTGTTTGCAATGCAAACAAACTTTACACTCTCAGGGAAATTTTAGGCAATGAAAAATTTCAGTATTAATAAGTCAAAGCACTGCAAAAATGTGTCATGTTCTATTTTCATCAAAGGATAGGGACTTTTGCTATTTGGCTTTCAGATAGATTAATCTAGAATTGTACAAGACTACAAACCTCATTTCTATTTACATTCTCTGTCTGGCCAGCTGTCACCAGTGGGGTTGACCCAGTTTACTTGAGTGGGTTGAAGGAGTGACCAACACAGCCGTTCTGATTTGCAGCCATTTGTACGGCTGCATTGTTTGTGAAAACAGAGAATGACTGCAGCCTTGCACTACAAGTTTCATGAGGTTCATGGCCCTTTTATGCAAACCCCCAACGTGCTTGCTGCTGGTCAGTGGGAGCAAACATGTCTGTGATCCACTCACTTCCTGGATGCCCTTCATCACACCATAGCCTCTTCATCACTGCTGTGTCTTTGAGGAGGGGAAAAAAAAAAAAAA
>VXCM01001120.1:138998-151084 GCA_014773175.1 Lucifuga dentata
GGGGGGGTTACCACTTCGAGCTTAGTATATATGAATTTAATCTCCCATTCATGTGATATCACTATCATGTTGGATTTGACATACAGTTATGCAAATATGTGATTGACATTCACAAAATCTCTTCACTCTCTCCTCACATTTTTTAGAGTTTGTGTTATCTGTGCCACCAGGAAGCAATTTATTTCTTTTGCCTTATCACTTCTGATGCATCAGTGCACGTCGTCTTTTTATAGCTATTATTTCTAACCTTTGTGATGCTTACAAGATGGTTTCAATGTCAACAAAGTTATTAGAGGAGGATGGAAAATAATCGAAAAGGTTGTTAACCTGAAGGGTTCTTTCATCAATTCATTATCACGTGAAATGCATAGAACTACTAAATGATTTAACTTGACGCACGTTGATAGTCTTTATGGTCTTCAAAAAACTAAAAAAATAAAACAACAAAAAAACAAAAGCTAACCTACACACCTAATATTTACTATATGCACTGCTACCATTCTCTCTCAGCCATGGTTAATGAATGTGTTTTGAGGGTGATAGTTTTCTCATTATACACACAATTAGTGGCCTCATATTACATTATATTATTATTATATTCTGTAAGAATCAAAGAACCTGAATCCAAGTGGTGTTTATAAGAGTTGTAACTAAAACAGAATTTGAAGGCATTTGCAGCAATTTCAGTGTTTTATTAAAACCAAGTAACTGACTACTGAATCACAGATATTCTCTGAAATGACTGAAATGTAGTTTTTGGTGGTGATGAATTGCATTCAAGTTCTCATTAAAAATGAAAATTTAAAGGATTTTTAGCTTTTGGGTGCTTTTTTTTTTTCTTTTTTTGCACCCAAAAGCTGCAGGGCGTTTTGTTTTGATGCTGTAGAAGCATTGTCGTAATACTTTATTTGGCAATAAGGAAGAAGCTTCCTGGATTTGTTGTCTACAGCATTAGCACGAGCCATTGCTTTAAAACTAAAACAGCAATAAAACTAGTACATTTAAAGGACCATACTGGCAATTGTGCATGTTTGAATCCAACATATTTAAGCTGCATATGTTACTTACAATTTCTAAAACATAAAACCATAGTTTTCCTGTTATTTGTTTTTCAAATCTCTTAACCTTTCAAAATCAAATGCTCAGGCGATACACCACCTTAAAATTCAAAGTTTCATTTTTTAAACACTTATGCATGATTGTAAAAGGTACAGTCATTTTAATTTCTCAGCAAAAGGTAACAAATTCTATGAGGTACACTTAGCCCTTTTTGTGTAATGCTCAGTTGAAGCACTTCAAATTCAAAACACTATTACATAAATGTCAAACTCACCCTACAAAAGTAGAGTCAAGTAATAATTTTCATGCTATATCATGTCAAATCCAGTCCTTAATAAGCAGCAATCTCTCAAGTTGTGTAACAGGGCAATTAATACTTCAAAACTCCTCTGTTAAAATGACAAAAGAATGTGAGCCATATTCTTAGGTTTCAAATTCTTTATTCAGCTGTACTGCATTTCCACTTAATATAAAAAAAAAAAAATGTTTGAAATATCAGGACAAAATTTTATTACAATACCTTACTTTTTTAATTTTGCAGACAATGGGAACCAGATGGGAGACAACTGAACAGGGCATGAGGGTTTACAAAAGGTCAAGGCACACCATGTTGCAGTAAGAGTGGGAAGATAATATTAAGCAAAAGGCCCTTCAGCACAGCATTAATTATTATTTATTAAGGAGGGACAGAATAGCCAGCATTCAAAGTTCTCCTACAGGCAGAAACCTTTTCTAATCACGTTTTGGTGACAAAATTCATGTTAAATTTTCAAATCAAAGACGAGGGAGTTTCTGCATATATATGCCAAAGCTGTGCTTCATTTGGACTTGGGTACATACAGAATCATTAAACCTTCACGAAGCACAAAGTGTCGACCGCTGCGCTGACAAGCAGGTGCAGGGGCGTGTGCAGGTGTCACTGGTTTTCAGGTATGTTTTAGTGGACAATGTAGCAGGAAGTGGGAGGGGAGATTTTAATTGGAGTGTCAGGACTGAGAAGTCACAAGGGTCACCCTGGTCAGTTCACTGTCCATTGAGATCTTTCAGTAGGAAATGGGGCCCTTCTCATAACATCCTTCTGTTGCAAGTCACTCCAGTCCAGTTAAAAGAAAATAAAATGGGCTTGATTTCTATCTCATGAAGTTGGCACCACCAATTTCCCTCTTGTATCTGTTGGTGAGGTGGTCTGCTTGCATCGTGAGCTTTGAAAGAACTCCAAACAGTCCTCTGAGGTGGTAGTGAAACTGATGTTCCAGGTCAGTGTTGTCATCCACAGGAAGCTCTCCGGTCACTGGCTGCTGCTCCTCCTGCTTCACCGCCATCTCCAGGAAGCTGGCCCCGCTGCTCATCTCCTTCTTCAGCAGGCCCCACTCCATGTCATTCTTTATGGACTTTAGGAGGAGGTAGTGCTCATACATGTCCCTCTGCTTATGAAGACAGGGGGGCTCATTGTTGTTATTCTCCACCTCACTTGTAGTTTGCTCCTCCAGCGGCATGTCTCGCAGCAGGCTTGGGACCATGATGGTTTCGTCCATGTTGTTGGCGGCTGCGATGAAGCGGTGCATGACATTGATGAGGGAGTGCTTGTTGCTGGCGGAGTCGCTGCTTATCTGCATCATTTTGAATCCTTTAGGTTAGGTTAGGTGGAGTTAAGGCAGAGCTGCTTGGGGTTAATCTGCAAGAGGAGGACGTGGAGAGTTTCATGAGTGCTCATTTTATCATCCAGCTTCTGATTTCTACTAGTTATCACTGACATATGTGTTAAATCTTTGCAGCATTTTGTAATGTGAAGTGTACATTAACTGAACATGCAGCATTGCTAAACATAACTGCTGTTAATCTGGTTATGTTAGCTGAAAATTTTATTGTGCACTATAGAAGAGTATTGAATTTAATAGCTAACCTAGCCCACTAGTGTGTTAAATCATACAAGGCTGCAGTACCAAATGTACTTTCAACACAACAGCAACTGCAGATGATGAACTACAGGCCGCCTGTTTAACACATCATCCACTTAAATCCTGACGGTAAACTAACTTAAATTGGAGTTAATTAACCATTAGACATAAATTTACTCTTCGTTCCCTTAGCTGCTCTGTAACGCCCTCAGGCTCAAACCATCGTTATGACCTTGAGTACCTGCAACCTATAAAAGCCTGATGACATTTTATTTCAAGACGGACGTTTACTGACCTGAATCACGAGGTGAACCTGAGGAAAAACCTTCTTCTTGGTGCTTCGATGAAACCAAGAAACTCAATTTTCTCAGGTTTCTCAAGCTCCGCACAACATCCACAGGGTAGAAAACTGAAAATTTCTCCACCAGCCCGAACCTGCTTTTATAAGAGACAGCCGGGTTGAAGACAGCCAACTTCCTTTTTTTTTTTTTTTNCCTTTTTTTTTTTTTTTCCTACCGCATCTGTAAGCTCATTGGTCAGTAGGAATAATGTGGGCGGACCCTGAAAGCATCTGATCCAAGCTGACCAATGAGAATCCAGATTACAGATGCTAGTCAAAATTATTTGTCAAGGGTTTGTCTGCAATTAACTGCACCTTGTTTGTTTCACATTGTTTCAATTTGTACCCTAAAGGCAAAAACTGTGTGAAAAACGTTGTGCAACGTTTCATAAAGTTCGTTATGCGTCAGTTGTCATTTCTCTCCAAGACTGATATATTCACTTGTCAACATTTTCTAATTTTAAAAGAAAAATTCATTAAACTTAAATTCCGGTGTTTTCCCATCGAGCATGTTACCATTTCCTGTAGAATTCCTTTATTTAGATTTATGAAAAACCACGAATAGTTATTTTCATAATTTTAGCCCTTTTCGTTTTGTGCATATTTACCATTTAAAAAATATTCGCCCATGCTTGCTTGTTTTTTTCAAATATTTTGTTTTTTTCTCTGTGATCATTTGCAGTATCACCTGGTTCTGTTTTGTCAAACTTTGTCTTGTCGACTTTTGTAATTTTTAATAAAGTAATTAATATTCATATGTGGTGACTTTTTTTTAGATTTAGTTAAGCAGTGACCGTTCAAAATCCTTATATGTGAGTCACATAAAGCCCCCTAAAACGTTTTTATCACTTGTACCTCAGCTCTTTAGCCATTTTGTATTAGTCTTAATGAATTTGTTGCACAGCACTGCCACCTGCTGGTTGGGCTGAGCCCTGTCAAGCATGCTCACCACCATCAATGTTTTGCATTTGTGTAAACTTAAAATCTCACTTAATCAATAAAATTAATTGTTAATGACAATACAGTCATTGGTGATCCTATAGAAGATGTTGATCTTTCTAGGGGAAAAATTTTAATGTTCTGACCTTTGAAAAACTATTTAGGATTTTAAGACAGTTCACACTTAACTAAATTGGGACTTTTCTTCATTTAGCAAAGCACAACTAGGAGAGGCTCTGTTAAAGGATGACTTACTTTTGACTCATATTTGTTAGAATCCTTGCCTCATAAAGGCCAAAACACATCAGAATAAAAAAAACATGATCTGCAAACTACAGTAAACTCACATTTTTTTAAAATTCTTTTGTAGTTTGTTTGAGTTTGTACATTGATGATGTGACGTGTATTTGGAGAGGACAAACTCCATTCTGTAAGGAAAAAAAAAATTGAGTTTAAAGTGGGAACTATCTTGATATATTGTTCATATTGAATATCCTCTGGGTTTTGGTTATTGTGATATCAGGACAGATAAATATGGTCTCTTCTTGGTCTTAAAGCCTGCATCACTGTAAAATAATACTTTCTGAATCAAGATTTGTAATTGTAAATCATTGGTACATGTATGTTCGGTTTGGTGTTATTTTCTTTCTCAAAGGTCCTTGTGTATAAACATCTTTAGTCATTATCAGTCATCACTAGATCATTGTCACAATATTAAGTATTTTGTCTGAAATACTGAGATATTTCATTTTGCCATTACCCAATACACCGTCCTAAATCTTCAAAACTGCACATCTACATCCTGCACAGTGGAAACCTAAAAGCCTTTCACCTGCTGAATTTGAAAAAAGTTTGAACATTTTTTTCAGATGAATGTAGAAGCAAACAACCCTGCACAACCTTGCATGAAGCTGCTCGCACTCTCACACTCTCACACTCACACACACAAATTCTGAATATCATTTTATTTTTCAAGTACAACACATGCATCCACAAACAAATAACAAATTAACACTGACAGCTGTCTTATCAAAATATCTGAACTATTATAACTGGCACATACAGTATGAATGCAGGCTTGCAAAAAAAAAATGCTGTGCCTACACAACCAGTAAGGCCTCATTTCCATTCAACTTCTAAGTCTTATAAATCACACATAATCAGTTTTGGCTACTTCTTCACCATTTCCCAGGCTTTATGGGTTTGACATAAGCAGGAATGTACGCAGTGTTGCAGAAGTCGAACATTTATCGGCTTATTCCCTGGTTTTCATCCGCTTAGCTACAGACAACTAAAGTTGAGCGACATAACAAATAAGGCAGCAGCAACATCTAAAGATAGGATAACTGGAAATGTTGAGGAAACTGGTACAAGTAGCAACCAAACAAATGACAAAGTAACATCTGTGTTTCATGGAAATCGCTTACTGAATCATATGTGTGACATAAATTAACAGAGATGTACACATGCTCTTTGTTGGCTTGTAACTACACTCTTAATTGCCTTTCCTTCCTTAATTTTAACGTATTCCCTTCTGCTTGTTTGCCATTAATGAGATTGAATGAAAGAAGCAGCAGGTGTTTTTCCCTTTCTAAAACAATACTAACACATACAATATTAAAAATCATAAGTGATTCCTTTAACCAAGTTTGCATCAGGAGCTGCCCGTCAGTAACCTACGAAGCCAGAAAACATGTTAGATAAGCTGCTAGAACAAGTAAAATGCCAAACAGATTTACTGTTGCTTCAAATTGATTTTTTGATTTGAAAACAAATTTGTCTCTCAAAGAGGAACGACTAGAGTTCACTTCTCCGTGATTAAATGCCACTACAGTATTTCATAAAGAGCCGTCCGTACCTGTGGAGGGACACTGTTAAACCATCTCATACTGGTTGTTGGTTATGTATCGAGACAAACAGCAGGCCAGGAATATTCCAATGAGCTGTGCACAAGGAAGTTAAAGATACACAGATACAAAGCACAAAATAAATCTTTGTTCTTGTATAAAACAAATTTTTTACAACCTGGATCTTAATTTTATAGTTCTGACTTTCATTGCTATTGTTTATGTGAGCATTTTACTGAAGACACAGGCTTATAACAGCATGCACACAAGAGTGATCATATGTTTTAAATCCAGAATTTGGTCCACAGTTTAACTAGTTTTGGAAATGAAAACAAAGGTGAACAGCACCTCTTGTGCCGAGGTTCTCCATCCTGGTCCTCGGGACCCACAACAGTGCTTGTTTTTCATCTCAACCTGCCCTACCCATGTCTGATTAGCTAAATCAAGTGTGTTCACTTGCCAAATAGTTGGTACCTCCCAGCTGCTGATTGGCTAAACACATCTGATTTAGTTAATCAGGTGAGAGTGGAGCAGGTAGAGATGGAAAGTATGCAGTGTTGTGGGTCCCAAAGCCCAGGACTGAGGATCTAGGCCCTAATAGACATTCTAAAGCTTCACAATGGAGTACATTATGATAAAAAGTAGCACCAAGGATACTGGTGTTGTCATAATTTATCAGGATAAACAGCCAGAACAGTGGAAACAAAGGTTTAAAAAAAAAGGGAATTAAATCATTTTCTTTGTACAACACTGTCACATTTGCTCTAAGTTAAAATATTCAAAAGGACAACATGTGATGTACCTGAAAGAATGCAATTCCAAAAGAGATCCCAGCAATGATTCCAAGGTTGGCCTCCATCAAATCAGTCACCTTTGCAAAGCAACCCTGCAGCAGAAAAACAGAGATTTACAAAGTGGCTTTGAAGCTTCTCACAAACACTGTTTTAAGTTATGATAATGAATTTCTTTGCTTGTTGTCATTCACACTATTATTCTCTAAGAGCCCACCAATTTGAAACTGCACCGGTGCTGTATGTAGTGCTGCGGGTGGTGATCTCACCGTGTTGTACACCTCAGTTACAGCCTTCTTGGGGTCTTTCAGAGTGTCCAGTGAGCAGTTCGTATTGTCTTTACAACAGCTGGCAGGGATTCCATTCTCTTTGAAGTAGGCTGTATCAGTCCAGTCAGTGTAATTTTTCACCCCACAGCAAAGCAACTGCATGAGTAGAGCAGAAATACAAATATGCCATTGCTGCAACTAATTTCTTCATGCAACAGAGAAGTTGGTCAGCGTTTTTAATGACATAACAGTGGGCTGCATGGTACTCAAACATACCACTAACACAACTTACTTTCTCCTGTATCTCTCAAACTGCTGCTGAACTCTATGACTCAATCTCTGCACAGCGGCTGATGTTTTCATACATGAGGCTCGTTCCCATAATAAAAAAATACTCAGGTTAAAAACAAAAAAAAGGACCAAAGCAGTTTAAGTGACATTTCGTGCTCTGAGAAGAGACTTTTCACTGCAGTTTACAGTGAGGTTATCTAACAGGGAATGCACCTTACAATATGTTTTGATAGTAGAAAGTGAAAGGAAAATTGAGATAAAATTCAAATAAGCTGCTAATGATGAGTCAGAGTCGGTTAAAAAAAAATTATATTAAAAACAGTTAAATTACTGTTTGCTTACTCTGCGCAAACTATTTTTTAGAGTAAATTTCCACCTGAATTTTTCTATTATTTTATGCATGACTGTAGAAGACATTGTTGTTTTAATTTCTAGGCAAAAGACGTCTTCTCCTGGGACTATATTTCCTGGTGGAGACATACATTGTCTTCTATACAACTAAGTGTTGGACTGGTTAAATAATGTTACTTTGACAAAAAAACATAACAGACATCATGTTCACTGTGATGGATTACATATTTCAAGCACATTTCAAATCTCTACAAGTGGATTTTTATAGCGTACTGGAATGAACTGAAAGCAATGGCAGTCTGGAAGGTAGGAAAAACAATTCAAAAATTTATCGCTCCACCACTATGTTTTGGGAAATGGTTGTCAGTAATGCAACATGTAAGCAGGTTGTATATATTTAGCTCAAACATGCACTTATCCATTTAACCTTGACAGAAGCGCTTATGTGGCCAAGAGTTTTGGTTGCACAGTGTGAGCAAGTCAGATAAGAGCAGCACCATTAGTGTGAAAACAAATATCACACTTACAGTCCTCTGAATGGTGTCAACTGCATTACTCTGGCTGTCGGTGCCATTGTAGGTCATCACAGCCTTTGAATAGGCGTCCCCTAAGACGGCCTTGATCTGATCAATGCAAGACAAAGCAGATTATTTTTTTGTCATCAGATCTTTGTCCATTATATAATATTTTGTACCAGTAACTCACCTCATGCCTGAAAATGAAGCCTGAGATACCAGCCACGAGCTCAGCCAGGAACACCCAGGTCAAGAACATAGCATACTAAAAGGACAAAGCATGGAAAACACAATATTAAGATAAGAACATGGGAAAGTGAAAGATGTAGGAATGCCGCACGTTCCACTGACCAGTTTGAGCATCCATGGGCTGCCACGGCATGTAGCAAAGCAACCAAACAGCCCAAAAATAACGATGATGGCTCCGGTCCCGATGAGGACATATGGTGCGTTGGTGCTTTTCTCAGAAGCCAGGGAGAAATAGGCCTCCAGGCTCACCTTCCCCCACACACCCACAGCCAGCAGGATCACGCCTGTGAACTGAGAAGACATCAGGTTGAGTCACCTCCAGCAGCAAAGAGAATGATCATGAGGTTTGTGCCGCCTCCGAGGCACTAACCTAAGATTTAAGGATCAGAATGCATCTGCTTAATTACACACCAGCTACGCTCCTTCCATTAGGTTTGGTGGAAAAGCTGTATGACGAGGGTCAGTATTTGGAAAATGGCTGTGAAAATGCTGAGTTTTGCAATAAACCAAACAACTCCTCAGAGAGACCAGTAAGCTGTACTTAATCTGGAGAATATCAAGGACACTTTCAGGAAAAAAGACAACTTCCCCTGTATTTTTTTTGTTTAAATCTAATTCAGTCTAAACGCAGACGAAGACGAGCATCTTGAAGCTTTGAGAAAATCAAAGCTGAAGCTTGCGTAAAACAGGCCTTAGCTCAATGTAAGCAAAATTTTCTCCTTAGTGTTCTGTAGTCAGGCTACAAAACCTCTCTTTATCTCGATGCTGCAGATATTTTACCTGTCAACATTTTAACAAAAGCACACCTGGAACACACACACCAGCCTCAGCCTGTGGTTTAGTTATCTCAGCATCTTTTCCTTTAACGCTGCGCGCGCGCGCGCACACACACACACACACTTCATTAGCTGAAGGGCAGACATCAGCTCAGCCACCCAAAAGCAATAAATGTCCAGATAAAAGCTCTGACCTGAACTTTGTGTTCGCAGGCAGCCTGAGACAAGCTTGTTTGCTTGGTACAAAGACTAATAGCTGACAGGGGAGCAACCTTATCAACAGCTTTTTCAAGATAAATTTGGATTTTTCTCCTTAATGAGTCACAGACTGTATAATGATAAGAATGATTAACTGAGTGGATAATTTGAAATTTCATGTATGATTTTATCATTTTCTTTTGGTCATTCTTTCTTTTCTTTTTTTTTTTTAACCTTTTCCATTACATTTTCTTTCTTTTATCTCAATGCCTCTCTTTTCTTTATTCCTTTTCCCCTTTCTCCTTGCCTCCCCCTCCTCCTGCTCTTCCTTCCTTCCTTTCCCTTTGTTTGTTTCTTTCACATTTAACTGCCTAAAACACTTAACAGCCTTTACATTACTTCTACACATCCTTCAGCTTCTGGGATATATTGCCTATCACATACATTTTCCTGACCCAAAGAATCAATATTCTGAGACTTTTGAGCCTATTTTAGTTGCTTGCAACACAAACTTTTCATTTAGTTTTATTTCACCTTTCTAGTTCAACGCTGATGACGCCCCACAGGTGGTAAAACAAACAAACAAACAAATAAAAAAGCTACAAATTATATAAAATATTTAGTGGTAGAAAGGACACTGTGTTGTTGCGCCACCAGGCGGCTGCGCCACGCAAAACATCTGCTGCAGCCACGTCCATGTGAATTTTCAACAAGTGGCTCTTTATTTCAGTACAAACCCAAAGATCCCACTTTGAGTTGAGAACGTTTCGCTGCGTGTTTTCTTCTGCGTGACACACAACGGACGAGTCCAGACCTGATCAGAGAAAATGATGTCACGTCGACGCTTGAGGCCATTGTTGCTTCGCCTGTTGTCCCCCATTACATGTAACTCACCCAAAATATGAGGCTGTAGGAGATGAGGAAAGTCTTCAAGCAGGTGATCACGGGCTTCGTCTGAAGCCTTCGGGATGGCGGAGACATGACGGATTTTTCTCTTTGGGTGGAAAAAAAAAAACAAAACACGGCGCCCTGTGGGGAGAAAAACTTCGGGTTATAAATCCGAGCAGAAGGGGAAATGTCGTCACTAACCCAGATTCACTTTCCTGAAGGGAATAAACGGCGCTCCCCCATCCAGATCCACGTCAAGTTCACTGCAACATGGCAACACGGGAAACAGTCATAGCTTTCAAAATAAAACGCTCAAGCGAAACGAGTTTCTGCAGGTTTCATTCAGTAGACTGATTTGTAATGGATTTTACTGGATTAGATTGGATTTGTATTGTATTATATTATGTTGTGTTGGGTTGGTTTTGGTGCTGTTATAAAGCAATGTATTGTAATATATTGTATTGTGTTGTATTATTGTATTGTATTGTATTGTATTGTATTGTGCTGTGTTGTTGTATTGTATTGTTGTATTGTATTGTTGTACTTGAATTGTTGTACTTGAATATGTTTATGTAGCTGGAGATTTATATTTGTAATCTAATGGGATCTATTGTGGATACACACAAAGATTTGAGTACTATGCCACAAAAACACACACATGAAACATAGACATTGGAAAGAATGTCCGTAACCTTGAAAATAATTCCTGTTAAAGATAGTTCAGACACAACAGTTGCTGAGGTAATTAAAAAAAAATAAAGCTTTTATATTGAAGGCTCGAAATTTATTTCCGGTTTTATTGTACCTTCAAAATTAATTTGTTTTTCCTCTGATAACTATGAATGAATAGAATAGCTTTATTGTCATTATACGTAACATATAATGAAATTACAGGTGCTTCTCCCTTAGTGCATAAGTATAAAGTATAAAAAAGAGTAAAAACAACTTTGTACACATCTATTTAAATTATATTTACACAGCTGAAAAGATAAATATACTTATCAAAGTGTATATCAAAATATATCAAAAGTGTATCAAGTATATCAAAAAAAGTGTATCAAGTATATTTATATATATATAGATATAGATGTGTGTATTTCAATATTTACAACAGTAGCAGGGATGGTAGCAGCAATCAATAAGTATTGCACAGAGTAATAAACACCAGGTAGTTAGCAGCAATCAGAATATTAGTTGCACAATTAATGGCACAATTGTTTGAGCTAAATTAGATAAAATGAGCAAACAGACATATGAAATAGACTTAACTGAAAGATAAACAATAAGACTGTATTAATCTAATTTCTGTTATGCTCTTAGTTTGTTAGAGCATAAGGAGCAATGGCACATATCCTCATTCATGTTATATGTAACACAAACAATAATGAATGTACTGAAATATAGAAATATTAAAACAATGAGTGAGGCCCATAAAAATGCAGGAGATAAATCATTCTATAATAAATCCTGCAATAATAAGAGAATTACAGATAAATGAAATTAAAATGGATAAAGAATATATTACCGACCATAATGATCAATCATTATATAATATCATTATATATTGTGTGTATATATATATATACTGTATATATATAATCATCAATCATAATATAAAAGTTGGGGATCAACTTTTATATTATTATTATTATTATTATTATTATTATTATTATTA
>VXCM01001123.1:0-69717 GCA_014773175.1 Lucifuga dentata
ATAAACCCTTTTGTGAACCATCAGTTGAAGAGTTAGACCATCATTCAGCCGGGGATGCTATAGTGAGCCCAGATGGAAACGCACCTAGTGCTGCTGAAATCCACTGCTGGAGGTCAAACTATGTTCTTGTCAGTAACTTAATAATTTAAATAAAATTTTAGCATTTTAACACCGATTTTCTATATATTCCAAATCAGCACACTAATATTAAAGCCTGCGCGAAAAGCTGCGCAGACAACCTGTTTTCGTAAGTAAAATGGCGGACTAAGTCGAACTAAAAAAATTGCACAAATATGTGAACGTATCTAAAATTACGACACACTGGATAGAATTAGTGTTCGGAGGTTGGCTGCCCGGTCGGGCCACCTGCCAAAGGTACGTAGTGGCCCGAACTCAGGCCATGGTTGCCCCGGGCAATCGGGCAACCGTTAATGTCAGGCCCTGATTCCTAAATCCGGGGTTTAGGTTATACTTCTTTTTCATTTCAAACCTTTATTTATATCTCAAGAATCATTGATGGCTTGCCCTCATTTACAATAACATTGGGAGTACAGAAACAGAAAAAAAAAAAAAAAAACNAAAAAAAAAAAAAAAATCAAAACAATCACACACTGTTGACAGATGTTCTGCTACAATTGATTTAAATTGACCAACAGTTAGGAGAGTTTTGAGTTTAAGAGCATTGCAGTTTATTCCATGAGACCAGAGTGGCATACTGTAACTAAAAGCACTTTTACCCAAATTGGTATAAATGCGAGGGGCCTGGAGCGTGAGCCAGTTGCTAGAACATGTAGGATAAGGACCAGAAGACCAATGTAACAGTGATGATATATAAGATGGCAAACTCTCCATAATGGCTTTATAAATAGGTACCAATGTTTATCACATCTTTCTGTGAGAGAGGGTCAACAAACTTTCTGATATAAAATGCAATGATGAGTACCATACCTATCACCTGTAATAAACCTAAGAGCAGAATGATAAACCTGAGTTCAGAGATCTGAGAGTGGTAGAAGAAGCATGTCTATAAATCACGTCACCATAATCAAGTAGTGACAGAAATGTGGCCTCGATAATCCTTTTCCTACTGAGCATTGGAAGGGTAGTTCTGTTTCTGTAAAGGAGGTCAATTTTCTGCTGTAATTTACTGACAAGATTTTCAATGTGAGATTTAAAGGTAAATTTCTCATCCACCAGAATACCTAGGTATTTGTATTCAGAAATCCTCTCAATAGAGGAACCACTGACAGTAGAGATGTGTATATTTTTGTACTCAGTATGTTTTGCTCTAGAAAATATCATGAACCTTGGTCTTACTTACATCCAAGACTAGCTTAAGATTAAACAATGCGTCTTGCATAATGTTAAAGGAATGCTGCAGTTTTTCAGCAGCTAATTGTACAGTATCAGCAAAGCAATGCATGATAGTATCATCTGCAAAAAGATGAAATTTACATTCAGTTAAACAGGAGGTAATATTGTTGATATAAATAGAAAACAATATTGGACCCAGTATTGAACCTTGTGGAACACCCTTTGAAACTGACAAGAAATTTGACTTCAGGAATACTTCAGAAATACTTCAGGTATTATTTCTTTTATGACCTTCATTCCCCGTGAGACTTATGCAAATACTTTTGGGTCTTCAGGTTCCCCTAAGAGTGGAAAATCCCAACTCGTATCCATAGGCAACACTTCTTCCAAAGTGAGATTCTCGAAAGAGACTGGAGGTGGAAATGGAGATGGAGATGGAGATTCATCTCCAAAAGTCACCTCAGGTGTGTCATTTTTGATTTTCTTTCCCTTGTGAGTATAGGGTTTCTTGTCTTTCTTATGTTTCTTTTCCTTTTTCTTTTCTTTTCTTTTCGGGTAGATTTTCCCTGCAATACTGTTACATACATGGCTCTAAATACTGCGACTTGAAATTAGGTCTCTGTCTGTTATTCAACTGTTATGTTTAACCTTCAAGTCTGTCTTTCTTCAGACCCGGGGCTTAGGTTATACTGGGTAATTCCCCAGAATGGTAACACGTACTTTCTCGGGCAAATGGCTTAATGTCCAACAGACTTCAGCTCTCCCCTATCCCTTACTGGTTTACCTATCAAACCTACACAGGATCCACCATCTATTCAACATCAAAATGTGTAGAGGTGTTAAGGCAAGTACTTCTGGATGGATCGGACTTGTCACAAGTCCGCTAAGATGAAGAGTTCACACAACAACTATTTTATTTTAGCTGAAATAGATTTACAAGTTACCTGAAACCTGAATGAATTAACTAATCTAAGTCAACCAAACTAAGACATGATTTCACTCAGCTGGAGATTTTTAATCAAGATAACATTTGGTGTGTTGGAAGAACAAATTGACTTACCGTAAAATTTTAAGGCGGCCCTTGACCTGATATTTTTACATTGAAACAAGTTCTATTTTACAGTGTATTAGCTCCCCAAGGTCTGGGTGACAGCAAAAGCTTTGCAAAAGTCAAGAGCTCAGACAGAATAAGAGCAAAAAGCAAGAACGTGGTTCAACTTCAGCAGATCATTTTTGCCTTTTCTCTACAGGATGTCACATCACTTCCTGTAGAAAGAGTTTAACAGCTCTGCTAACAGTTAATTCTGGTCTTAACCAGTTTGGAAGCAGTTCTGTGGTTAGCCATACTTTCTGAAGTCAATGTTTTCCACAATGCAAGCTTTTATTAAATCATTTTCACATTTCTTTTTCTTTACTTCAACAAGTTCACTCTGGTACACTATTAAAATCAACTTGTTGATACTTGAAACGTTCTTGGGATAGGTAATCCATCATCGTGTACAACATGTATATTCAGGTTTTTTTTTTTTTTTTAAGTTACGTCATTTTAGCAATTAAGTGCAATAAAAAGCATGTAGTGAATGTATGTCTCCACTGGGGAATATATGGAATGCCAAATGCACCAAAATTAAATAAATAAAAATTACATTATGAAATAAATAACTCTATGCAAAAATCATTTTTATCATGAAATCTTATTTCATAATAACACTTTTATTTCACAATGTCCCATTTTTAAGTCTCTTTTTTATTCACAACACTGTTTTTATTTCATAAATAACACTTTTATTTCATAATGCCCCGTTTTTCAAAAGTCTCTTTTATTTCACAGCGCCATATTTCATAATGGCACATTTCATGACAAGACTTCACAAGATTTGAGTGCCAGTGGGCATGGCCTTACACTGATCGTTTGTTCCTGGTTCCAGACAAGGCAGGCAAGTCAAAACTCTCTCCTACAACTGTTAAACTGTCGCCAAATTAAGTTTTGAGTTTTTTTCATGCGAGAAAGTAGCTACAATTAGGATATATGGTCAACTGATTAAAATAATGCTGTATTAAAAATTGGTTTGGTTTCTCTCTCTCTCTCTCTCTCTCTCTCTCTCTCTCTAACACAAATCAGGTGTTAAATTCTAATATTCGTTAATTTATTTGAAACAACAGAAACTTTCTATCTAAAATGAAATTATTGTTTTGCCTGGTTAGTGTGTAGTGTTAATTACAGTTAACTGTCATCACCATGGTAACGGGATGACCGGTCAGCAGAGAAGCTGCTCTCTGCAGCATGCTGCTCACTGCTGGGAGCCTCTAGCGGAGCTTCCTGTCTCCAAAAACATTGAAACCAATTTTTAATTCAGCTTTATTTTAATCAGTCGACCATATATTTGAATTCTAAGCAGCTACTTAATCACATGAAAAAACCTCAAAACTGAAATTGGTGAAAGTTTAATCGTTGTAGTAGAACTTTTGACTTTGTCTGCCTTCGCTGACTAGTCTGGAACTCGGAACAACGGAGCTGCATAAGGCCACGCCCACTGGCATCAAATCTTGTGATGAAATCTTGTCATGAAATAAGACATTATGAAATAGGGTGATAGGAAATAAAAGAGACATTTGAAAAACGGGGCATTATGAAATAAAAGTTATTATGAAATAAGATTTCATGATAAATTGATTTTTGCATAGTTATTTATTTCATAATGTCATTTTTATTTATTTAATTTTGGTGCATTTGGCATTCCATAGGAATATAGTTCTACAAGAATACCTGTGTTTATCGAAAAATTCTAACGACCCTGACTTCATAATTTTGCATAACTATTAGCAGGCAAAACATTATTTTTTAAGGTGGGTGTATCACTTGAATACTTGATTTTGAAAGATTAAAAGATTTTGCAAAATATCAGNTTTAAGGTGGGTGTATCACTTGAATACTTGATTTTGAAAGATTAAAAGATTTTGCAAAATATCAGGGAAGTTGAAATACAGTTTTATCCTTTGGGAAATGGTTGTCAGTAATGTAACATGTATGAAAATTGATTATATTAGGCTCAANTTTATCCTTTGGGAAATGGTTGTCAGTAATGTAACATGTATGAAAATTGATTATATTAGGCTCAAATATACCAAATGGATGGTATGGTATGACCCTTTAATAACTGCTAGAACATCATCATCCTTACCTTTTTGGCATCCAACTGGCTCTATCAGTGGTAAATCAATGCTGGGCATGTGAGAGTCATATGAGGAGCCCTCATATGATTCCCATGTGACCCAAGAAATCATCTGGCCCCAGGTGTGAGCATCTCTCAGGATAAATGCCAATTATGCTCATCACTGGTTTAGAACTGAAGAAGTCACGTCGATGAATGCCAAAACATCTTCTACTGCTAGATATCCAATGACCTGGATGACTGAGAACATTCACAGACACCTACCATTTTGTTCTTTAAACTGGTTGATCTTCCTTCTCAACATTGGACAAACTTTTTCAATGATCTCCTCCAACAAGGTCAGATTTGTGGCACGAAAGAGATCCTGGTGCTCCATCTCCAAGAAGAGTTCCAGTGTCGTCTAAAGGAGAGTGCACAGAAATTAAGTAAATTAGCATAAGCAGCAACCTACAACATATGTTTGCCGATATTTGCTTCAACTGCCGCCATATAAAAATTTTTAGTTTATGTATACAGTAAATATAATAAATATATACACTAAATGAAAGTATGCCTTTTCAAAACATAAATTATGACATTGAAGTGCTAATGTAAAACATTAATTTTTATATTAGAAATCCTAAACATTTAAATTATTTTATACATTCATATTCAGAAAACGGACTCACAGAAATGCTGTCCAGTTTGTTACGTGAAAGGCTTGTGCTCAGCAAGAACTTAATATTTTTCAAGTCATCATCAGTAATATCCTCAGAAAGGTTGTACAGCAGCTTCCTGGAATGAAAAACAAAGATAATATTCCCACTATAATCCTTTTCAAAGGTTTCAGATTGGACACAGGCTGATAGACAGAATTATATTTTTAAGATTTTTTTTGCCTATATTTTGCCCACGTTTAGCAGTATGTTTTCAATGATTTCTCTAAAATCTCAGTGAGACATGCTTAAGGAGGTGAAGCTATCAAATGTTAGCTACCCACCTGTAAGGAGTAATTTGGTTCCCTGTTGCAGATGTGTAGCTATTGAGGCCAAGCTTACGGACCAACTGGAGGCGGCAGATGACAATGAGAAGCTCAGCCAGCAGGTGTGGCCGTTCAGCTGATAGGAGCTCTTTATCCTCCAGAAGGGAGAACAGGTGACTGGCCGACTCCACTGAGCTGAGGTTCCTGCCAGTGAGGTCAGTGCAAAGAAATGCCAATGCTTTTATCTCGTTTTTAGACAGGGCCTGCCCTACCTCAAGCAGCAGCAACTGGAATTCCATTTCCTGTGTAGAAGATGATATGATACATCATTAGTCACAGGTCAAATTTATTTGTCAAGTCAGGCTTATTTGCATAGCTCAGTGTCGCATACAATGGTCCAAAGGGCTTTACAGGCCCACACATTAATAATTCTGTGTTCGACAGAACTCGGAAGTCGAATTACTCCCAGTCGGAAGTTCCAACTTCCAACCTCAAACCGTTCCAGCCAAATATAATCAAAAAAGCATAGCTGAACACCAATAAATACTGTAAAATTAATTAAACTTTGTAATAAATGCTAACTAAAGTAAAGTTAGATTACAGGACTGTTTGGTTGTGTTGTTTTACAATGATATTAATTGCTGTGGGTATTAAACTTTGTGCAGAGAAGTAATATTAAATTATTTACACTTATGTATCAATGGCAAACAGGTATACAAAATAGATAGTTAACTTGGCGATATATTCTGACCTTTTTCTTTCAATTTCACGCAAGAGAAAATACTTTATTCGCCTTTTAGTTGATCATTTCCATTCATAAAGCTCACTTCCATGGGCATCGCCATATTGAGTGACGTCATACTCGGTAAGTCGAGGTAGATAATTTTGTCCGGGTTTCCCAGCCGGAGCTCTGACTTCAAGTGCCATTCCAACATATTTTTCCAACTAAGAAGTCGGAAAAATCTGAGTTCCGAGGTCTGTCGAATACAGCATAATTCCCGACCCAGAAGCTCTGTATGAAGATGAGGAAAAACTCCCTAAAAAACTTTTCATATCAGGAAAAAGTGGAAGAAACCTTGGGAGAGGTAATTCAAAGAAAGATTCCCTCTTCTCAAACGGCCAGGCGTGCAATAGGTAGGGAAACAGACAAATTCAATGAAACATTAAAGGTTCAAGGTTCAAGGTTTCTTTATTAGTACCCAAACGTAAATTTGTTGTGCAGACGGGAGATTCAGCAATCCAAGGTTAACAACAAGACATCACAGCGATACAGATTCAAAAAACATCAATAAATACATTAAAACAAATATCATCTTAGTATCAAAAATAATTTCAGAGTATAAAGGAGGATATAAAACAGTAAATAAAAGAAAACCATCCAGCCATCCATTTTCTATACCTGTTTGTCTGTTTAAGGGTCCTATGGAGCCTATCCCAAAGACATGCAGGTCAGGTGAATTGGAAACTCTAAAATTGCCCGTAGGTAGGTATGAGTTTGTCTGTCTCTATGTGTCAGCCTGCGATAGGCTGGCGATCTATCCAGGGTGTACCCCGCCTCTCGCCCGATGACTGCTTGGATAAAAGAAAACCATGCAAATATAAAACTATGTAAGTATAAGGAACACAGTAAAATGGCACACACACAAATCAGACAGATACACAGAGAGCGAGAGAGAGACAGACAGACAGACGTATACAGACATAGACAGAGAGAGAAGCAAAGAATAGAAAAGCAAGGAAAACCATGTAAAGATGCAAAATAGAATGAAATGGCACAAATTAAAATGAAACCCTTAAACATACATAAAAACATAAAAGCAATTAAGAAACAGTACATTTCTAAACATGTTAATATAGGGGATCTATACTACTTACACATCTCTCTCTCTCGCTCTCTCTCTCTCTCTCTCTCTCTCTCTCTCTCTCTTTCTTCCACTTACACTCACACTCACCACAGACACACACACACACACACAACACACAAGGTCAGTCATCTGAAGCTGCATTTGCACTATACACAGTACTATTTTTTGCACATATTTATTGATACTCATGCACTTACATTCTCCTGCTGGTTTTGGTTGTAAATATACTACATACTATACACCTCAAATTCTCAATTTTGCTCTTGTTACCTTATCCTTATTCTTACTTTTTATGTTGTTTTTATTTTATCTTTTTTTTTTTTTTTTTTTTTTTTTTTAACTAAGAAGCACAGTTGGGGAACATACCAGGAAAAGCATTTCGCTGCTGTTGTACTTGTATGGCTGCACATGACAAATAAAACTTTGAAACTTGAAACTATATTTAACAAGGTGGTCTGTGCAACAAGTTGGTGTGAGCATTTCAATGGAAGCTCAGAGCTGTACTGTCATTACATTGTTGGATTGAGTAACAAAAAAAAAAAAAAAANAAAAAAAAAAAAAAAAGATGATTAGTATTGTATTAGTATTGTATTTGTATTAGTATTAGTATTAGTATTGTATTAGTATTAGTACCAACGTAATGGAACAAGTATTTGAAATTGAATAAAGCGGCCAGCCTTTCAGCCATCTTAGTTACATTATGCTTTTATTCTGGTTTTTGCTTATTCTTGTGCTTCCGGTTTTAGCCCCGCCTCTTCCGTGACATTATTGCCTCTCAGACTAGTATGATCTCTCGTTCATACATGTATCGTCTCTCATACAGACATATATTAACTCTCTCACACACACACACACACATACACATACACATACATGATGATCTCTTATTCACACATGTATCGTCTCTTATACAGACATATATTAACTCATACACATATGATGAGTTCTCATTCACACATGTATGCGCTCATAGTAGTGATGCCATATGCGTGATCATACCATTGCGTGTGTGGTTACACTAGCGTGTATGTGCAAGATATGCGCTTGTTAGTACAATATGCGTGGTGACACTAGCGTGTGTGTGAACGAAACATGATTTTTGTCCTATACGGCGCTTCATAGGTATGAGCTAGCCTACATGAATAATATACTACATTATTATACTACACATCCGGAAAAAAATCTACAGTAACACACTTAAAGCTTAAAATCGTGAAACTTAGTGAGAACACACGTACACATGCAGGACAAACTGTCTGCAGTGAGAATAAAGTATATTCTCTGATTTCAGATGACACTCTTAAGTTAACGCACTATCGGACTTTTCTCCCTGTATTTTGTTGCGGAAAGTTACTTTACCTGTTTAGAGGACTTTCCTACAGGTGATTCAACGTCTTTGTAACATTCTACCTACTGTCGGTGTACTAACGATCCTTCGGTAGTTTTCAAAGTCGAAAAGGAAGTTAAAACCGAAAGTAAAAAGAGGGAGGCGCGGTCCTCTCAGTATGTTCTATGATGTTGTGAGGTGAAATATCGTCGATTAGATGAAATATTTCTTTTTCCGCACTTTTTCGAAACCCCACGGGAATCACGAGAGTCACGACAGATCTCACAGCCGGGACAGTGGAATTTGTACAAAAAAATAAAAAGTAAAAGAATAGTTTAATATCCAAACATCACATCACATAAAATAATTTCTACATGACCACTGAATATTTTATGTTTCTGACTGGCTGGCAGGTTTCAATCAGAAGAGCCCAAAGAATATTAAACCCGAGGTTACCATGGATACAGTACTTCCACTTCATAAATTACATTTAATTCTTATTGTAAAACAGGTCTAACCATGGCTTAAACTAATTACAAAAAATAAAAAAAAAACTTACAAAACTTACAGACACACCTGATTAGATAAATCATGCTTGCATCCCAGCATTTGATTGGTTAAACATACCTGATTTAGCTCATTGAAAGCATCATAATTACCCAATGAGCTCATACAGGTGTGGAGGAAGCAAGAGAGAAACAGAGATTAAATAATACAAACTTTAAAACATGGCAGATGATTTCAATAAAGACTGCTTTCATTTCTTTGACAACATAGCTTCCAGGTGTCCTGATATGATACAATAACAAACAATAGTGGAATCGATGGAGGCCTCCACATTGTCCATTATTTGTTTAATATACTTCACCATGCGTTATTTCCATACAAAAACATGATAAAGCAGGTCTACGATCAGGTAATAAGGTAAACATGACTCAGTTTCATACATATTCCTCAGACTACTAATATTATATTGAAATATTACAGTTTTTCAGCTGGGAGAGAGTACATCATAAAGGCTAACAGGTATAAAATGACTTTGGTTTGACTTTGGTCTTCAGGGTCTTGATGTGACCCCTGTGCCTCACTCTGATGCTGAGCCAGGAGCTCGCTCCTGAGCTGTTGATCCTGAGGGACTCTACGGAGGAAAGACACACATACAGACACACACAGACACACACACACACAAGGCTGAATGATAAGCAGGTCACAGTACAATGTGACTGTAAGTGGTTCATTTGTGAAATCATATTTCAACAAATAAATGTGAGAAGACAGAATTCAAAAATGAAACTTTTAGTCTGTTTTTGTTTTTAAATGAAACGTTTCTTCTGACTTTGTAAAATCCTTTGAGTTGCATTGTATTGAGAGTTACTATATAGTAATTATGATTTTTGTAATTGTAATTTTTATTTACATTGGACAATATACATTAATATACAGTACAATCAAAATGTGAATATGCCAGATTTAGCCAAAGTTGACTAATTTTGATCTCTAGTTCTATGCCAAGAATGATAAGATGGCTACTTATATTATAAAATAATTAAATAACATGATACATAAAAAAAGCAGACNAAAAAAAAAAACAAAACATTGGTCTCCTGGACATCCTTCAAATCCATCATTAAAATACCTCTAAACAGTCTAGCAATTTAATCAACAAGAAAATCGACAATTCAAAAAAATCACACATATTTCATGTCTGACATTTTCATTACCCAGTCCAACAGAAATAAACCAAGTCCCTTCCTCCATCCTTCAAATGCAGGAATGAGTGCTCACAAATTTGATCACCAATCAGCCATTTCTTCAGTTTCTTAGCAAATGAATTAAAAGTATTGAGAGCTCTAATGTGTGTTGGTGTAGAATTCCAGCTTGTGCAGCTTGAAGTGAAACGGCAGACTGACCAAACGCACTCTTTCTTAACATGATGGTGGAGGAGCCGAACTGTGTACAATTTTAAAAACAAAACATAAATTTGCATATTTGATTAAATTACCCAACTGAGAAGTTTATGTTTGCTCAAAATATTATAATGACGAAAACAGTTTGGTTTTCTATCAAAAGTTGTAGGGACTCCTTAAATAAGGTTTCTAGACTTTTTAAAGTTGTCTTATTAGCTTATGACCAGCTAGTGATGCAGTAAGTAGTATGAAAGAATCATGGCATGAAAATACATCTTTGCAGCAGAAAACAACATGGAAGTTCTGACAAATCTGAAGTTAGATTAATTGAATTTTACTTTACTGGCAGTTTGTTTTATATGAGACTTAAATGATAGTTGGGAATCCAAAATAATGTCCAAATATTTAAATTTAGATACTTTCTGTATTGGTTTTCCTGCAACTGCAATGACCATATTTTCAGTGTTACATGGTTACAGTCTTTGCTGCGTTTAACTGTAGACAAGATTGATTTAACTATTCACTGTTAAATCAATCAAAATTGTGATTATTATAATGATAGTCATTTTGAAAGCTGATAAAGCTAGAAAAATCTTATTTCATCAGTTGCACAAAGTAGGGTTTTTTTTCCATCCCCCTTCTTTCTATTTTTTCCTCAAGGCAGTGGGGATTGAACTGAGAATGGGAAAAGGTTGCTTTTAAAATTGGAGTTTCCTGTTTATAAATGAAGCTGGGAAAAAAAAAGTAGAGCTCTTCAGTTACTCACAAGTGAATTAATTAATTGTAATTAATTTGTCAAAAATATTAATTGGCTTATTAAAGACTTCTTTTGCCTGAAGCACCACGTTTTTAGTGATTTCCCTTCTTTTTCTATTTAATTTCTGACCCTTAGATGCGAGCCTATAGGCACTTACTGTTAGTAATGAGGGAGTGCACAGCAGTGACGTGTCTCCGTCCCAGACCGTGACTCCTGGACAGCACACAGTCCACGTACATGTCCCAGAAGACCTGCCCCAGGTCCCAGAACAGCGCCGTGTGTTTGCTGTTTTCTGACGACCTGAGGAAGATCATCAGGTCCCAGAATGCGGGCACAGTGTCAGCGATCCTGGGAGAGCGCATCTCCAGCAGCCGAGCCGAGGAGGAATCCCAGCACTGCGGGTTCGCCCGGTAAACCGTCAGAGGGTCCACCTGACCCGGCTTCTGGCCCTGCAGCGGCACGGCACACATGCAGCCCAGCAGAAAGACTGTGGCCGCTGGGATGTTCAGAGGAACCGGATCCATCTGCAGAGGACAAAAGACAGCAAAACACACAGGAGAACTACCAATGCTCTATCATTGATCAACTCATGTATTAATTTAATAAATGAAATAATAACGCATTTGTTGGGGTTGTTGGGAAAATAATTTCACTACAAGAAAGTTGGTGGTTCGGCAAAATTTGGAAGAAAGTAAGACAAATCTGCAGGCAGATACAGGCTTTTCTCAGACAACACATAACATACAACATATAATATTTAGCGTGTACACTATGAAGTCTATTTATTAATTTGTGGCCAATAATCCACATTAGGCCTAAATCGCACTGGCAACAACACTCATCATTTAAGAAAACGTAGCGGGAAGAGGCCTGCAATTAACCCATAAAAGATGAGTAAGTCAAAATATAAAACATAACCAAAATGGAGCAATTTAACAAAGAGTTATGTACTTACCAATATAAGCTGGGATGACTGACAAGAAGAGTGATGATGGGAGTTCGGTTACAATCTCTGCCGACGTCAGAGCCTCTCAAGAGGGGCGGGAGAGGAGTTCATTATAACAATGTTACTGCAAGTCATTTGGTTTACTTAGGTTAGAATATAGGCACTGATTTTTTTTTTTTTTTTTANTTTTTTTTTTTTTTTTTAATTATTTTTACCTGAAAACTTGATGAAACCACATCAAGAAATCACTTAAAATGCACATTTTCTGTTATATTTGTAGATGTTAGATCACATTTATTTCCAGGGTCAGTTTTTTTTTTTTTTTTTTTTTTTTTTAACGCATAAAGATCACAGCTTCTGCTGATACTGCTTAGATATGCAACATATCCACAATAAATGAAAATGAACACTATAACTTCACTACATAATTTTATTTAAACTAGAAGAAAGAAAGTCTTCCAAAGAGTTTGAACCAAAATACAATGCATGCTGGGAAGTTTAGGACATAAATTCTCATATGACCTTTACAAATGATGATTTTTAAAACACACAACGTGAAATCGTGATTATAAGATCTTTTATTTTCCTGTTTGTTTCATGTCTTCAGTCTGTCCTGTTGCTCCTTTAACATTCACTCTGACCAGCTTTACATCTTTATTGCAGCTCCACTTCCTGTTGCAACTTTTTCCTTTTAGTTTTACCAATTTGTAATGAGGCAATAGCTTCATTCCCATGTAGTACATGTATTTATAGGTATTTGTAGGTGTTTTTTTTTAACTACTGCTTTTTATTTCTGATCTCTGTAGACTCTTCTCAATCAGCTCATTTCAAACATTGGCACTGGTGTTTACCTATGTACATAATCTGTGCTATTGTTTATGTGCACCTGACCTTTACTGTGATTTCTGATTACTTGTGTCCTACTTGTGCACCAACCTGGTTGTAATTACTAACTTTTTCAGAATTGATTCCCCGTGAACAACCAAATTAAGAAAGTACCTAGCTGCATAAACAGGTACTTCCCTGCTTTCATCATACTAAATTCAAAATAAGGATATCCAAAGGGAAGGAGTTGAAGGTCTTGCTAAAGATTAGAGTCATGTCCAACAGGGACTTTGTCCTTCTGAATGCTCTGGTTTGTTACTTGATGTGACTTTTGATTTTAAGAAAACTGAACAGATTGCAGCTCAAAAAAATGATAGATTTTTTTTTTTTTTTNGTTTTTTTTTTTTTTTGGCCATAGTTAATCTTCCAGGTATAGCATAACATAAAAAAAGAAATGGAAATTGCAAGAGATTTGCAACTGGCTTGGTTCTATCTGTAAAAACAAGCATAATGATGAATAGTGTTCCAGAAAAAAGTGTGTGAGTTATGTTTCCGTGCTTTTACTGAAATGTCACTTGCATACCTGATCTTAAATGTAATTGCTTTCCTAGTGAGGGGCCACCAGTAAATGTGCTGGTTGGGTTCTTATTCATTCATTCATTCCTCAGATGACGCAAGCAGCAGACTTTATAATTCCCCCTCCTTCTAAATTATAACTTTCAATAAAATACCATTTCCATATTGAAACACAAGATGTAATGTTAGCATGTGTTCAGAGAGGAATATAGGTACAGGAAGTAGAAATAATTGTTTTGCTTAGTGAGCATGTTTTGTAAGGGGAGGGTAGTTCTAAGACATTCAGTGAAATTTACTCTGCACATTATTCACAAAATTTCAGATCATAAAAGAAAAGATACTGGCAGTTTCTAGTCATAATTGATCAATGTTTTTATCTGTTTCTTATTATCTGCTAATCTGGCTGTGGAATCAATGCATAGGTTGAGTAAAAAGCAGATCTGAGTTGGAATTTTTAGCATTTGTTGCTTGCAATGCAAGACACAGGACTGTTTTCCCGTAGCACTGATACAGTTGTTTTAAATAAACATGTTAAGTTCAGTACATGTACACATACACAGTCAGTCCCTGGTTTACAAATGCATACATTAAATTACAAAATGAAAAACTAAATCTTCTGTATAAGTAACTGTCAGTGTCTCTGCAGACATTCTGGCTCCTTTTACAACTTGCTTTAAAATGTGGTCTTTGTATCTTGATATGTTATCTGGAAATGACATCCAATATCAGGACTTGGATTTACACCTTGCATTAAAAAATTTCATCCATTTAAAAAAAAAAAAATAACTAATAACTTTTTTTGTGTGTGTAGGCTGTCACTGTCTGCATTTCAGGAGCAAGTACCCATTTATGGCTAATTGCAACTCACGATTCAAAATAACTTTATTAACAACAGTGAGTGGAAAGAGAAGGCAGGGTGATGTGACACACCCTTACAGCTGCCTCGGATTGCATTTATACCTGGTTAGTTGTGGCAGAGATCCAATCACAGTGCAAGTCAGGCAACATCCGTGCGTGTTCTGACAGGTTGAATTACATTGCAGTTACAATGCATTTGGTTAGCATTTACACCTTGTATTAATTCATGTTTTTCGTTATCATATGGAAGAATTTTAATACAAGGTGTAAATGGAGCATTAACCTGAAAAGGTAAATGATCCAGTCTCTGCACACTATAAAATAACATACCCTATAACTGTGAAATTTAATTGTAAAACTTATGTCAAGGAGGAGGAGGCTTTTAACTGATGCCTGTGAAGTGTGAACATTTTGTTATATTAACCCATTAAGATAAAATAATTTCAGTGATAATTTGGCAACCAAAAAGACAGACGCTGGCATAAAACATGTCGGTAGTTTATTCATCAGTCCAACTGTACATGATGCAGTGAGAGAGGGACACCAGACGATGACTAACATGGAGGATTACACAATGCCAGTGCTATGGCAGCACCTGGAACACACCAACTATCAGCCAGACTGGAAACAATAGCCCTGCACAAGGAAACTGTTCAGGCCTCAGTACGTACAGGCACATACAGTGTGTGAGTGTGTGTGTGTGTGATTAAAAATGTCAGATCGGATGAAAAACACACAAAAATGACTTTCAGTTCCACAGATGTAAAAGGATGCTCTCTTCCTTTTCATTGGAAATATGTTCTGTATAGAACATAAATAGTTCTGTTTTGTTTTTTTTGTTGTTTTTTTTTCTGTCCATTCCTACTTTGAGTAGTTTGAAGCTAAATGATAGGAAATGTGGGAGTGGCCAAATACAAAAGATTAGCTGATTAGCAAGAGGTTTTGTAATTCCATGTCTATACTGATATCATCATTAACCCATAGTTTTGTGCAATATCTCTCTTTGCATAGTAAATAAAAGTTAAATGTTTTGTTGTTGTCATGCACCTATCCTTTGTAGCATATTTTTCTTGCGGATTTTGGGGACTCCCATATAGAATTGTAAGTCCACTATAGTGATTGCATGCAGCGTACCAGAACAGCTGAATTTCATGTCTAGTAAGACTTCATGAGAGCTAAAGGCTAAGCCAGTGTTGATGAGGACTGTTAAATGAGACCTGATTGGACAGGTGAGAGCCTGCATGGACAGACTTTATGCCTAAGAGAGGCACCGCTGGATGCAGACAGAGGGGAAAGTGCTCTGTGTGCAACAACATCCATAAGTTCAGGTGATTGCTTCTTTGGCTTCTGAGTCACTGGTGGAAATAATTCGGGGAACCTTGTGACTTAAATCTGATGTGATCTCATGTATTTCTCTTCAACGCTGCAGCTGCTCTGTCGCTTAACTCTGACCCTTGACCTCAGCTTGGATAAATACAGCAAGCTTTATAGTGCGCAATGAATGCCTAAATGACTGAAATTTACCCTATAATGTTACCATAAATCATAATTGCGGTTTGTCAATAACATTGCCAAAAACACCTGCTATACAACATGCTAAGACAAAACAAAAAAAAAAAAAAGCAATTGATGTCATTGCTGTTAATTCCAAACCTGAACTCTTTCCTTTACTTATGTACAAATTTGCAATTTATGTGTGCATGTGTATTCAATACAGTATGTGGTCTGCACTGCCCTTTTGGGTCCTCTCGTGCACCCTTTTAACACACCTAAATGTGAATTACAGGAGCGTTGACCGATTTCCACTTCGTTTGGTTTTTAATGAGGCTATCTCCTCCACTGGATAATTCCATTTTTTTTCTTTCTGTATGATTTTTGCTGAATATTCATAGCTTTCATAGCCATGCAGAGTCCTGAAGAGAAAGGGCTCTTCATGCCACGGCCAGCAAGCGGCACGCTTTGTGAGGATATTCATGCCAGGTGAGACAGTGGTGTGGATTCCGCCTGAACGCCTGTGCACTGGCACTAAAGGATGGAAGAGGAGCACTGTCACTCTAGGGATCAGNGGGTTAGGTGGGTGAGATGGAGTTGAAAAGGCTGCATTTCTATGCCACTACAATGGAATTTGTTAAAATGTCCACTATGTCTTTTTCAAGTAAATCTAATGCCAAAGATCAGCAGCAGTAAGTGCAGTCCAGCTGTCAGGAAGCCATCTAAGGAAGCCTTGGAGGAGTCCGTCTGTGATCGCCATCTCTCCTCAGGTTAAATGGCTGTGGCGTTGGGGTCATATCGCCGTTTCTTCACATTTCTTATGAGAAGACAAGAAACAGGCATCAGTGAGTGTTTTACATATCTGTAACACAACTAGTGCGATGTGGACAGCATCCACACTCATCTCTTCAGTATAACAGATAGCGACTAATTTGCAGTAACAAAGCTTTTAGTATCAGTATATTCATGAATAGCAAATGAGGACTTTTCTTCCTATAATATTGTGCTTGCATTCCTGAAGACAATGAAGTGAGGAAAGGCTGGTCCATGTCAGCCAGTTCAGCGTCGTCTGCAAGTAGGTAGTCAGGGGTATTTCTATTCACAAACCTTTACATCTTAATTTATGATGATGTGCTGTGTAGTAAGTTTGTTATTGCTTTTATCATATCATACTGAACTCCAGTGTCCAGAAATTGATTTTTTTTTTTTAAATGAGGAATCCTTTCGGTGTTTACTTTTTCCACTTTTAAAGAGTTTTACAAGTGCAAAATGACTCCGTGCTCACCACGAGAATACAAAAGTGAAAAGTTGATGGATGCAGCATGCTTAATTTGAAGTCAATTTTAAATTCATGACACCTAAGCAGTGAACAGTGGAGAAAACTGAATACATGTTAGTTTAGTGAACATGAGAAGAAACTTTACATATAATTATCCTGATAAATGAATCTGAATTTGTAGGTCTATGAATAGAAATATCCACTATAGCCCACTTTCAGACAAACGCCTACCAGACTGTACGTGCAACATCAGTTCACAAGGTGATGTGTAGGAGACATCTTTCATTACCATTTGATGGGAAAGACATTAGTTCCACTGAAAACAAACCATCTGGGATGAAAGTGCTAATGTAAAATATATTCTGTATAAGAGGGAAAGAGGAGACAAGCACATAAACAACAACCACAGCAGCAGCAGCAACAATACCTACTACCACAACAGTAGGACAACAAATACAACAACAGGAGTTATGCATAACCTCCCCGTACTGTGGCTCGCTGTGGGGCTTCTATCAGTCTGTCATGCACCTGTTCCAATAGGCCAGTTGAAGATGGCACTATTGCTGTGCGTGGTTCATGCAGTGCAATGCGCCGTGTCTGTACCAGGTCTGTGAAGCAGGCAGCAATGGCAGCTGGTGTGGGGCGGGTCCGAGAGTCCTGCTCTGCTCTAGGGCGGAGCCTGGCCATCCAGGTGGGTGTGGCCAGCCATGGCACAAAGGCTGCAGCCAACAAAAGGTCCTGGCTTCCCTGTCTCGCTCTCACCACTCCATTTAAACTCTCACCCTCGAACAGTAACGAATTGAGAGAAAAATCATGGTGTGATGAGAGCACGAACCCTGGACCAAATCACACTGTTTTTTTTGGCTCAGCCTTTGTGCAATGAACTGACGACCTCCAAATTAACAATTCAACATGCAGAAATGTTTTCTCTCTTGCTTTCTATTTTGTGACAATCATGATGCTTTTCTACCTGGCATGCTTTGGTGGCTGCAAGTTTGTATTTCTCTTTTACTCCTTAGGCCTTTTTAGATTAAGATGTGTAACACCCCTGTTGCTCAAGACAGCAGGCTAAACAGTGCTAGATTGAAATTTATTTAACATAATCTAAGGTATAATCCAGTACAATTCCTGGCTACACAGACAAATGTTAGAGTTAACTTACCTATATTTGGATTTCAGAGGGGGAATTAGGTTTTTAACTTTAAACCCAAATCAACTTATTCTACCTTTATTAATCATTTAGCCAATCAGGTAACTATATTCTTCCCCCGCATTTTGTAATAATCTATATTATAGGGTCTTGCTCTCAACATGCATGTTAGGCATTGAGCTTTGTGCGACCAATCAGTTTGAGGTTCTGCTACAGATGCATAAATGCTCCCCACATGGAGCCCAGTGTCTCTCATACCCTCTCTACAAATCACCCATACACCTTCATGAACCCTCGAGATCATCTACATTCTGCTCTACAGAAGCTGACTTCTTAAAACCTGCCATTATATCATACATGCACGCTGGATGAAGTTGCGCATTTCAGATAAAAATACATAATAAGCATGAACTCTGTATGTACATTTTAATGAGCGTTGGGAAGCCTGGAGCTCAAACCTGTACCTCTGTAGCAGGAGCTCAAACCCTGGTGTCTAGAAGCAGCAGGGATGCTAGAGTTATAGCAGGAGAGACATGCGGCGTGTTGCTTACTTAAAGCCCCATCCAGTCCCCCCCAGCACTATGGCAGCCACAAGGATGGCTCCGGCGATGGAGCCTATTATTAGATTGGTGGCACTAGGACCTGTGAAGGGTTATGGGGAAAAAGACATGAGTTTCTATACTCACTTACTGTATAAATAACATGTAACTATACAACGATGATTTCACATTGAACAGAAAACATATCATCAGTATACTTTACAGTAAATGGCTGAATCTGCAGATGTATTTTGCATGCTTTTCAGGCCCCTATAGTGTGTGTCACTCTTAAGTGATTTGAATGCAATGAAACAATGGCCCTGGGAATGCTTAACTTTTACATAGAGTCTGGGTAGTGGGTAGTGATTATGTCTGTCAGGGTTGTGCAGAAGACTAGACCCTAGGTATCCATCACCATAAGTGTTTAATTATTGACAGGTGATGGATGTGGCCTGCAGCGTAAACAGTAGAAAATGTCTTTAGGGGTCCCAGTCACCACGCCGCTTTCCACTGACTGACAAGCCAGGTCACTAACTGGATACTTCTCAGGACTGTTTTCTATCTAAATGCCCCACATGCCCCAGAAAGGAGAGGATCACAGGAGCAACCACATAACAACTAAGAATAAGAGAAAGAAAAGGGACGGGAAGAAGAGGAAGAGGGAGGATGAAGAAAGAGACTTATAGCAATGGGGAACAACAGGAAGTGGCAGGAGAGGAAGGAATCCATCAATCAATCACACAACACTGAATACATCCAATCACATGACAAGTATATGGTCACCACCAACACACAAGAGACACAAAGCCACCGGGACGGACACACGGGCTCAGGCCGGCTCACGAGACCGCCCGCACACTGAGGTACCNCAAAGCCACCGGGACGGACACACGGGCTCAGGCCGGCTCACGAGACCGCCCGCACACTGAGGTACCACTATGAGAGGAAGCGCTGTGAAAGGGTTAAAGATGCTTACTCTATTCCCCACCCTGTGCCTCCAAAAATCACCCCCAGGGCCAGAATGGTCCCTGCTACTGCCCCTATCAGCCTGTTAGTAGCCACGCTCACTGTACAGAGGGAAAAGGAGCATTATTACCACTCTGTCAAAAACAAACAGCAGGCTTCTCCTTCATAGTCATGGATAAAGAGACATGGATCCCTGTGTGACCATCTATCCCACTCCCACCCACTTAACCACCTGTACTCAAAAGTGCTGCACTGCCCTTTGGGAAATCTGGTGATCTGTTTAACTGGCAGTACTCCTTTCCATGACATAAATACACATTGTGAGATACAAAGCATCAGGTGTCCAGCTCATCTGTGCTTGAATATACTCCTTTGCTCAGCATATTATCAGAAAAATTGTTACAGTCATATTTTAATACACCTGTGCAAAGATAAAATGATCTTTGTTACTCTCTGACATCTAGGAATCTACTCAGATCTCAGATCAGACTAGTGGTCAGAGTGAGAGTGTCACTGCATTATCACAGTAAAATATACAGTATATATATACATCACGGTGTATTTTGTGTGTTTTTTCATTCTATTAGACGCCAGAGGTTGAAAGACGTGAAAACCGACCCTTGGGTCCTTCATCCTGAGCAGCCTCAGGCTCTTTAGGCGGGTCAGGCATGCTACAGTCCGTCCCCGCCCAAGTGGTGTCACAGGTGCATGTGGCTTCATTGTTGCACACCTGTACAGATCGGACAGAAATAATGTAGATGAGCTAAGAAGAAACATAAGAGCTGTACATAAATGAGCTGACACATGTACATGTAATTTTCGAGGACCATTTGTACTAGTCCCATTCCAACAAAAGACGACAAAGATTCAGGCAGACATCTGTGTAAGGTGGACATTTTATTTTTGCATTATATCCACCACATACGATGTTTGTACAAGAGTAGTGCTCTAAGCTGTATTTATATAGGGAATTTATTTAATTTCTTCTATTTGTTTGACTGACAGCCTCTTGCTTTTATCTCAGTTAAATATAAAATACTTTTAAACTGGAAAATAAGAAACTATAATAACTTTTGCCTCCTTTACGCCAGTTTGTTGAGCCTACGGTCAGAGACTCTGGGAGAACGAGGGCAGTTAGCAGAAACAATTGCATTGTTCCATTCGGAAAAAGTAAAGTTCGACTGTCAGCCTTTTCTCTGAGAGCAACAAGACTTTGGAACACACTCCCTTTGGAAATTAGGAACTGCTCCGTGTATAGTACTTTCAAAGTCAAACTCAAAGTAAAATATACTCAAATATATATACTCAAAGTTTGGCTGAAATCTATTCAGGTATGTGGCCATGGATGAACTGAAACATATTGGGATTTGTCTTTTATATATTTCTTTTTTATTGTTATTATTAATATTGTCATTGTTGTTGTTTTTTTAATTGCTGTTTCTTTTCTTCTTGTTGAGTGTTGGGACTACGGGTGTAAATTAGCTGCCTAGCTAACCCTGGCACATTTGCAATATTTTATTGCAATGTTAGATTAATGTGCACTGTCCAATTATAAAATTTTTAAATAAATAAATAGTTGTTTAAAGGACTATAGTGGCTTACTAGCAATGGATTTCTAAGTAATGGAACCTCAACCTGTCAGACAGTGGTTTGGGTGGCCCCTGGACCATGACTTGATAATGGTTTGATGAGTAAAGATGAATAACAATGGTGTGATTTGTTCATCCAGTCAGGTATAAGAAGAGTTTGTTTTGATGTCTGGGTGAATGAAAGTAATTAGTCCAATAAAAATCGCCAGACCACAATCAGTGAAGCAGAACCTATGAGCTGCTATAGAGCAGGACTCACCCCATGGGCAGAGCACACCTGTCCATTGGGTCCAGTAGGACAGGTGCTCATGTTGAGTGACTGGATGGGCAGACACTTGTGGTCAAGGCACATCATCGACGGCCCACAGGGAGTCCCGTCCTCCACATACCCTAAGTCAGTCTCATCATCCAAAAGGACATGGCCACCACTGTGAGGAAATGAGAGTGAGGGTGTGAGGGTATGAAAAGGAGAGAAAGAAAGGACAAAGGAAAGGACTTAAAACAAGTACAGGCATTTTAAAACAAAAGGTCATTCTATAGTTCTCAGGACATACACAGGATTATACACAGTTTACCTGCAGTCTACCAGTCTGCCTTGATGGTTAAAGGAGGTGGGGGTGATATCTCCTTTCATTATTCCGACGCGTGGGTTGCGTCCAATGTTGGCACACAAAAGGTAACCACAGAACACATCGCTGCAAAAGACAAGTCCATTTTAACTCCAGAAATTTCAAGTCAAAGCAGCTATTTTAATTTCTAGCAATGTGTTTCTTTAGAACTCACTGTTTGCTGCACTGGAGAAATTTATCTCCATCTTTTCCACAGTTGCCCTTCTCTGTGCCCTCTGTATTTAACTTCTCATAGCAGAACTTCTCCGAGCCTCCTGCCTCTGCACAGAGAACAAAAGAAAAGAGAGGAGTTTAACGCCGAGCACCAACAGCAAAAATTTTTTTCTCTCACTCATCATTCCATTACTGAAATCTAAGAGAACACACAGTATAGAAATCTTACTTTGCCCCCAGATGTATTTACACTGGTTGTCTCTGGTCTTGCACTCTCCATTGTAGCAGCGCCCCTGCAGAGAAAGAGAGAGATAACAGAAATCATTCTTGGTCTGATGCTCCCAGCATTTTCTACTGCATGACTGCTCCTGTCCTCTCAAAGTTTTCATAACCACTGTCCTAGGTCACCAGTCTGCATACCTGATTAAGATGGCAGAGGTAACCATCTTGTTTGTGAAGATTGGGAGGGCACTGCAAACAGTGACAAACATTAGCTTTCTTTCTTACATGCACCTTGAATAATAATAATAATAATAATAATAATAATAATAATAATAATAATACACCATACGCAATGCAAATGAAAGNAATAATAATAATAATAATAATAATAATAATAATAATAATAATACACCATACGCAATGCAAATGAAAGTTAAAAACAAACTGATTTAACAGTGGAGAAACACCTGTCCAGAGTCTCCAGAGCAGGTCTCTGAGATATCACAGTCATTCACAGCGTAGCGACAACTGTAACCGCGTGGATAGAACTGGCAAGAATAGGAGAGAAGGTTAAGGTTTCAGAAGTAGAGGTGAATATTTTTTTTAGTAACTAATGTTTTATGAAGTATTTTAGAAATAAAACATTAACAGTCATACCAGACATGTATTATTACAACATGGGCCATCACTGCAATGTGCCCCATTTGCAAGGGAACACTTCTTACAGCATTCCTTGTAGCACTCCTAAATTGATCAGGAAAGAGCTTCATCAATCTGACTGACCGTGTTACAAAAAGCAGACATGAGTTAGTGAAGTAAAAGAAACTCACCGCTCTCGCTCCACAGTCACACTCCTCTCCCACTTCTACAAATCCATTCCCACATTCGGTCGCCTCAAACAGCTACCAAAAGAAAGAAAAGAGTATAAAGGGTTTGTGACGCAGGACATTGGTGATATGTGCACAGAGGTGCACTACTGTGAGCGTCGCTAACCTTGGTTGGCCTGTTAAAAAGACATGACCCTCCACCTTTCAAAAGGAACTCCTTGTAGTCTGAGATGCTGCATTTGGAGAATTTGCGTGGGTGCTGGACTCTAGGGAGAGAAAGCAAACCTGATGGTAACCAATGACAATGGAGGCATGGTTCCATATGCTGTCATATGACTCACTGTGACAAGAAAGTTTCCTCAAGAGATTTTCAGATACTATAAGTGACACTTCAGATCACCTTTCACATGCACATATTGTAGACTTCCCTTATAACTTCTATGCATGACTATTATCAGTGTTTATATGCTCACAAATGCTAAAGATTTTGAGAATATAATACGATGAACATCAGAACAACAATGTCTGGATTATTTTTTCCATGCAGTTGCTACCTATAATGTATCCAACCAACAGTACATGTCCCTGGTCTCCATATAGGCTGCAATAAAGTTACATGAGGAAAAATGTAAATAAAATGAAAAATATAACAAAATAACCCATCCACTAAGGAAACGCAAGAAACTAAAAAGACACTAAAATATCACAAAATTTTCAATGCCTTTCTAAGCTGGAAAAATTGCTGTCTTCAGTAAGACCAAATGTGCTCAAGTCAAAGTTTCATGCCTCTGATCCATCAAAAAGCCCCCAAAATTATGACATTACTTCACGGCTTGCATGAGCAGGAGAAGAAACGAAGTGTCTTAGTAGTGCCATATTAGGCAGGAAGCAGCAATGACATCACAATGTACCACCTTCTAGAAGTCACTGACATTCATTTGATAGCTGAGTCTTGGTGCTTTTAGTATAGTAGTTACTGAAAATACAAGGATTTTTGTTCCAAACATGCTATACCTAGAGACGAGAAAATGTGTACATCATCCTGAATGATGAGTAAAGCTAACATGCTAAAGTGTGTGGAAGCACGAGCATAAATAAATCATTCATAGTGATGTAACTACATAGGTAGTGATGGTATATTGCACATTACCCATTGTCCTCCATTATGCAGCCCACCCACGAATCAGCACAACCGCACTCCTCTTAAAATGGGTAACAAAGAACATAAAAACAAAGGGGGGGAAATAGAGGTGAAAAACAGAGTATGAGAGAGAAACGGCGGNGAGAGAGAGAGAGAGAGAGAACATATTGAATAAAATAACATCAGCAAATAAACTACGTTTAACATATTTTAAATGTGTTATCACATGTTTAAATCAAGCCTAGATTCCATGAGCCAATCAGCATTACTGTAGATTACTACTGTAGATTCTCATTAGTGATTTCCAAAACTTTGGTAACAATTAAGCATTCCTTCATCCCATTTTAGAATCACATCAGTCGCCTGTCAAGCTCTTGGACGTAGACAGTGTTTGTGCCATGGATGATTTTCTCTCAAAAGGAAGACTTTTTCAAATGTAATTTCCAAAAAAAAAAAAAAAAAAAAGGCATCAATAAGGCACTAATTTTATTATATGAAATTCAGATGTTAATTCCTGTGATCTTATCTATCAGTACCAGAACAAGGCAGCTGGACTTGCTGTTTAATCTTGAAGACATTTTACCATGTAGCTTCAAGTAGCTTCTTCAGTTCTAAGTGAGTGGTGGGCAGCAGACCATCAGCCATTTCTCCTCTGTGATTCGCTCACATCTTGTGGCAGGCGACTGCTTGGGTCACATGGTATTCATGTGAGAGTAGCTGGAGTTGTTAAGACTCTCACCTGGTCCAAGGTGTGAGCATAAATGCTGGTTACCTCCCACCACTGACTCCAAACCGAAGAAGCTACTCATGTCAGTAATATTAGTTATGAGGTGATAACGTGTGTTGTATGCATACTTCTCTTGGTTGGCGGGTCCCACTGGATACCCAGATTCTGTGCCAGGCTCTGGGATAAAGAGACTGCCATGGTCCATGTGGTGCCATACTGTGGGCACAGTAAAGGTCAGGGTTATTCACCTTCAGACCCACTGGGTGATAAACTGAACATTAGATACTGCAAATCTGACCTCATTGACCCCGACCCCACGGCTCACAGAACACATGCCCCCAAAGTATGCAGCGCTGCTTCTACGATAGTGGAAGGTCACATTTCTTCAAGAATGTTGGAAGACAAAAAGACAGAATGATCAATAACATGGATGAAAGATGAGAAAAACACAGATGATCAGATTAGTCAAAACCAAACCCAATATTAACAGAAAATTAAATCCTCCTAAATGCACCATAATTCAATCCATGGATAGAATGAAGGAACATAATACAATTGTACACAACTCAGTAACCGCGGATGATTTTTGGAGTTCATGTGGTTATCTGCAGCCTAGGAGAACCGTGCACTTACGAGAAGAGGTGCACAGTGTCTGCGTGGTGCTTGATGCTCTGCTGACGGTACTTGGAGAAATTTCGCAGCGTGTCCAGCGGCTTGACGCTAATGGGGATCTGATCCTTATCTGTCCAGATCTCCACAGCAACGAGCACCACACGTGTATGTAAATGCTCTTTGAAGATCTGCCATTGAAGCCCATAGCCAAGAGAGACAAAGCGTGGTGNGAGAGAGAGAGAGAGAGAGAGAGAGAGAGAGAGAGAGAGGGTGTGACTTAGAATCTGCGCTGTCTGAAACAGACAATTGAAGGGATGCATTGGGAGCAGCGAGAACAATAATGTCACTAAGACATTATCATGAGACATGTCTAGCTGTTCAGCTGTCCCATACTGAGGAGATCATCAATAAATGCAGAACAAAATAAAATCTTTGTGGCCGTCAAACCATCAGACTGCAACTGCAACAGCGTGATTTGTGAAAATACCGAGCTTACTCACAGCATCCACAAGATTCACCACTGACTTGGCAAAATTCCTAGTGTGCTGCTTGGTCTTGTGTCGTTTATACTGCAGGCACATGAAAAAGAACAAAGGCAAAGATGAACACGCTGCTCAATGTGCTACATTCAGCGACACTGCTCCCTCTTGTGGACAAAAGTGACAGACAGAAAGCAGAGTAGGTCTGACTAAAAAAAAAAAAAAAAAAAAAAAAAATTCAAATCTGATCACAGGCATTTCATGCTGTTGAATGATGAAAGCACATACCATGCTGTAGTCACTGACAATCATGATCTCCAAATACTTCATCTCCTCAAATGTATTACGAGGTATCTGCAAAATAAAACCAGAGACAATCATCAATGATGGAAGCCCTTCATATCAGCTGAGTATTAAGAAGCTGTAGAATAACAAGTTACATTTTAACCCTGTACTATATTGTTAAGTTATTTCAGTCACTATTTAACAAACTAGAAGGACACTCATTACAATGCAGACTTCTGCCAAGGCTGAACAAGCCTAGATAAAATGTGTCTTGTTCTAGCAATATTCCTGGCATGTAGAGAAACAAGCCATTATGATGAACATAATATTTTTCTGAATCTATCTAAAGATTTAAAATATTTGTTTGCACACTACTGAGTCAGCATCATCTCAGTTACACAGCAATTCTATTGCATTAATGTGCATTAATGTCCAAGCATATACTGTATTTTAGTCAGGGCCCTTATTCAGCTCCAGACCAAACTGCATCTACTGCTATCATCTATTGTTCATGGGATAAATATGGCAGATTTTTTTTTTCATTGAGATTGGTGTATTAATTTTGAAGAAATTGACAAAAATATCTCACAACATTAAAAAATCCTAAAAAAAAAAAAAAAAAAAAAAAAAAAAAAAAAAAAAAAAAAAAAAAAAAAAAATCCTGGATCTGGATTCACACCAAGGTTTTGAGTAATCTTACTAAAAAACAAATGAACCAGCCAAAAGACGTGGGTGAAAACATAACTTCTTTGCCAGAGGTAATCGGCGTGAAGGCACTAAAATTGTTTGCTTTTCTTGTGCGAGAAGTGAGATCAGAGACTTACTGCTCGCTTTTTCCTGCGTTTCAGCCAGGACAAGTCATCCAGCTCTGAGGGCAGCTGATCCTCCTCCACTGTGAACAAACACACACCCACAGACCCACTGAAGAAAACAGTGCCACTTCAGTACCACAGATATTTACAACAGGATATGCCCTGGCTACCTTGTCATGAGTCTGGCCCACAGGGATGTGTTTTCCTTGTGGGTTTTTTTCCCCACAGAAATTCCAAAATTGTTTTCTTAAATTTCCCTTAAGGTGCTGTATCCTAGCAAAACACTGCAAAATAACAAAGATGGCAGCAACACAACATCTTATGAGCTATGAAACTAACTGTAACTGTCCACCTGACAACATCAAGTTCCCATGCTGTAAAATTTAACCCAGATATTTTGATTTTTTGACCCATTAAAACATGTTACAGAGTAACTTGTCATTTAAACCTGCATTTAAAGTAAAATTTATCACATCCCGTCTGCTTACAGGTCAAAGCTCCATCATTGCAGCCCAGCAATCCTGTGGCGTGGCCATGCTTGTATGTTGTGTTGTGGTAATGGGTAAGAGGGGTGTGGTGATGGCCATAGGTGGAGAACTAATGGAGGAGGTTATATAAGATGGCTGACAATGATGGAAACCCTTACCCTGCTCCTCTGGATCATTGTTCCACTGAAGGGAGGGGGTTCTTCTTAGCGTGTGAGGCCGTGCAGCTGTATCCTGTTAGGGTGAGGCCATCCAGTGTCAAGACAGGGAGGAAGAGCACAGAGAAAATGCGTCATCATGGTACAGGCACTGGTACTGGGAGTGTTGAGGGAAAATGAAAACCATGGAAAACTGTGTACTACATGTAAACTACCATGTAAAATTAAAGTGTAAGATACTGTAACATGTGATCAAATGTAAAACTAACTGCTAACAAAATGAATGCAAATAATTTTTACATGAGTCACATGGCTAGGCGAACTAAATCTGAAATAGTCAACAACAGTGATAATAACAGAAATGCTATTATTACTAATAAATTACAACACTGGTTCTCAATCTGTGATACATGTACCTCCAGTGGTACGTGAAGCATTCCCTAGTGGTACGCCAGATGACTCTAAATTTTGCATTTTTGTTGGGAATCAAAACCATTTAAATCTATGGAAATTCTGCTATTGTGGCAAATCATTCACAAATAAAATGGGTTTTTGTTAAGAAATTGTTTTAAAGAAATAGAAATGACATTCATACACAGTGTTTCTCAATATCAGCACAGCACACATGAACTCATGAGGATTTGTGTGATTTTTCTTAGAGTTGGTGGCTTGTTGGTGGTTGGTGAGGTGGTACGTAGATATTTTGATTCGCTCAGAAGTGGTAAGTTTTTTGAGATTTTTTTAGAACCATTGTTTTAGGACATAACGTCTGTGAATCAGACAACAATAACATGTTTACTCAATCCAGACGTGCATCATTATCTGACATCTGCTTCCTTTAAAAACAGGAATGTTCTTGGATTCATAGGATATCCTCAACTGACAATAAAAGTATTGGTAATGGTTCATTAGAGATAGAATAACAAAATGGATATCATGAGAATGTGGTAGTGACAAAATGTGACAAAAAGGGCAAAACTTTTGCGTAATACATATACTGAGTTTTCAGTTTATTTTGTAACACAATCCGATACAACACTACTCCAATAAATACGACCTTCGTATAAGCTAATAATATTCAGTTTTTGTTGTAATTAATTTAGAGAGCTGCTGATTCACCTCTATGGTTATTTTTGCAGAGCTGTTGTATTTGATTAGATTGAAAAAAGTGTACCTAATAAACTGTTAACTGTGTATTTTGGTGTTGAGTGACACGCATAACTTACGATAGAATGAGTTTGGTGTAAAGGCTCAATTAGATGCACGTAGACCCCATCATCAAACATCCCGCTGTTAGGCAAAGAGAGCAGAAAAGGAAGAAAAGACAGTCGATACTGAGTCAGTAGGAGCTGAGGAGCACAGATAAGTGCATTCTGAAGAACTCTCTGTTCACTTACTGCAGCCCGTTGCAGGTAGATATGGCCACACGGGAGTTTTTGTTCCCTCTCACCTGACCGTGGTAGTAACAGTGCTCACCACCCTGAGGGGAAAACAGAAGCTATTATGCAGCATCAGAGTGACGCTTGGCCAGAATAAAACCGTGAATAGACTGATCAAGTACTGAGATTTCAAACAATAGATGGTAAACCCATAACATTTTCTTATTTTACAGCAAAATGAAAACAAAATGAGTAAATTTTCCTGCGTTTCTGGGATTGCATCAAGTCATTTCACAGATAACACAAAACGTTTGGTAAGACGCTGAGTTGCTAGTTGGGTCCTGGCACTATCTGTGACTCAGCTGTCAGACCCAGGGTGAGCAGAGGACATTCTCTCGTTCTCAGTCTCACTCGCTTCAACCCACCCCACGCTGCACTGATACTGCAGAGTTCTGCTTCTCCCTCGTCACGTGACCAGGGATCCAGCAGGAGGCTGCAGGGGAGCGAAACCCTGCTGATTCAGCTACAGTAAGCCCAGCCCAGCCCTCCGCCTGAATCAGCAGCAACAACAGGCACAACAGCAGCAGGAAGACTGCTCTCATTCCCAGCATCTTCTCTCCTCTCTCCTTTCTTTCTGTAAAAATTCTTTTTCCACATTTACCAATTTACCAACACTTATCTACTTACCAATCCAAATTTTTCCTTTCTTTCTTTCTTTCTTTCTTTCTTCCTTTCTTTCTACAAACTATCACACTCCCCCCCCGTACATTCTGTTCTTTCTTGTGTCTCCAAATATTCCTGGGATGTAACTGCATTTCTAATGAAGAAGTTTGAGAGCTGAAGTTGAATTTTAGATGAGTAATTCAGAAATAAAAGGATTCTGCTATTTTCATGTGTAGATCCTAAAGGTTGAGACAAAGCTCCTTTGTGAAAACTGCTTTACCAACCACATGCTTGACTGTGCCAACCAACAGAGTAAGACATTTTTACAAGCTGCAGAAAACACAGAATCCATGTGGAACCAATTAGTCTCTAATTAAGGAGAGATGACAGTTAAAAAATGTTACCTTTGATAGAACGGGTTTGTCCCCTTCGTAGTGGATCTCAACATAATCTGAAGACAATAAGTCACTGCAAAAGAGAGACTGCAGTTTGTTATGGTAGAAGAATACGATACATTAATCAGTAAACACAGGAGGGTCAGTCTGCCCTCTCTGTCTCATGATGTGCTTTAAGCTAGGTTTGCTTGGCCTATAAATAAGAACACTCACCACTACACAAAAACCACTTAAAGACTCTTGTGGCATCTTAAAAGTGCAAGGGAGATGCTAAATTGTGCCTGTTCTCAGAAAACTGTGCAAATCATGTTGCATTTGCTCTTAGAGATGATGAATTATCCTAAAGAGGCATGAGTTGCAATTTTGACACCCATACTCTGCGAAACAGAAAGTCAAGTATAGTCATTTTGAAAAGTGGCCTTATATTATCAAACTAACACAGAATACAAAAATAAAATGAAATAACCAAAGCTACTTTTTCCATGAGTAATTCTCCCTTCAATTGATATATTACATTACTATATCATTATATCATAAAATCCTCAGCTGAGAAAAAGTGCATATAACCAGAATAGAAATGAGTAACTTTGTCTGAATGTAATGAAGCCTAATACGAGAAATGATTGTGAGGCCACGCATTCACCTTGAACACAGCAGTTCCCACCATCTGAGTCAGCGTGCTTCACCATTACGCACACTCAATCTGTTAGCTGACAGCTGACTTCAAGAGACAATTTTTTTTTTTTTTTTTTTTTTTTTGCCACAATGGCGATTTTCTGAGTAACCTTGTAAATCAAAAACATCCTTTTTCCTGTGGACATGCAGTCTGTGCCATAGCAGAAGATGTGCGGAAAAAGAGTGATGGATCTGCCTCGTGATAACGGCGCTGTGACATTTTTGAGTGATGCTCAGCAGGAAGTGAGCAGGAAGTGGAGAGCGGGGAGAGGGGAGTTAAAGCAGCAGCAGGGTGTCTGAGAGATTCCTGAGAGGCTATTTTTAGCATGACAGATGAAACAGGGAGTGGTGTGTGGACCACAGCAGAGTGTATGGCTGCTTACATGTATGTAAGAGTGTGTGCACGGGGAGGTTAGCAGCACTGCAGAGCGCGTAGGGGTAAGGCAGTGAACTTGAGTGTATCAAAGTGTGTGTTTAATGGGTGATGTGTCTGTGTAAGAGCTGAGAAGGGAGACCTGCCCCGAGGTCTCTCAGTCCACAGGTGACCAAGTGATACAATGCTGCAGTACAGGAAAAAGGTACAGATGGGAGAGAACCAAAAAAAAATAACTGCATGAGGTTTGTACATCTGGCACTAGATCAAATGCAGCCCTGAATCCTCTGGCATCACATGCTGCTATTACTGCTCATACCCCCTGCATGTCAAAGTAATCTGTTCTGAGCCTAAACAAATAGAGATGCTCTGAAGAGGGTCAGTAGCATGAAAAATATTCACAAGACAGCTAAGAAAGCAAAGCTCTCAGGGAGCTGAAGTCCATTTCAGGGAGTTTACTGGTTCCATTAATGCTGAACCAAGCAGAATGGACACGAGATTCTCTCACATTGTAATTTTTGTTCAATTTAATGACTTACTCTAAATAGAACCTTTCTTCTTAAATAAATGCCTTTTTGTTTTTCATTCCAGGTACAGCAAGAAGCAGAGAAGCAAACAGCTAAAGTAGTACCCTTTGGCAGGTTGCAGACCTAACCTATATTTAGATCAGAACTGTCGCAGCTACAACTGAGCAAAACTGAAAACCCTATTCTCAAAACAAAAACCGAAAAAAAAAACCATGCTCTAAAGATAGATTACTATGTATCTCACAGATAACCGAGAAAAGCAAACAGCTGGGAATCAGGGTCACACCATCCAGTCTCTTTGCAGTTGTTACTGTAATATGTTCTGCTTCTAGTATGACAGATGATACAGAGGTGTGTGCGTTTATTCTATTTAACATGTATGTTGTTTAAAAGCTGTGTAGGTGTAAAAGATGGAGAGGTAGGGGAGGGATCAGAGGTAAGAGGCACTCCATATGAAAGGGGTTAGAGAATAGGAGGAACAGATATAGAGACCAATGCCTCTTTAGACTTTGTACTGAAATACACAAAGAATATTTATTGTATATAATACATTTCAAACAGGGTGTGGACATTTGTGTGGGGAGAGAGACATGGACGTCTTGGTGTTTGTCCACTCTATCTAAAGTTACCTCTTCTACCAGCCTAGCTGACCTGGAAGATAAGGGATAGTGAGTGGATACCTCTGCCATCAAACACTCCCACGCAAACGGTTCTGATGTGCTGAGTTGTTTAAAAATGCAGAGAAAATCATGCAGGGCACAGTTTGTAAGCATTCTGTGTCAGCCATAAAGCCACTTCATTACTCCGGTTTTGCCATTTATGAAATATGACCCTCTGGAGTGACCTTAAGTAATCAATGCACAATGCTAATCAATCATAGCAGAGGATGATATCGTCAGTCTTTCTCGATGCAGCATCAGCTACAAAAAGTAAGCATAGTTTACGGTGATTCTAACACTCTCTCATTTGCGTTCTCCAAATTAAGTAACACAAAAATCAATACCAAATATGGGATTACTGGTGTCTTTTTCACATGCCAACTTTGTGCACTTGCACCACATGTCAGTTACTGTCTCCTGCAGATACACTATTCAGGTCATTTTAATGGACCAAGGATTCAATCAGCGTTTTAAAATCTTTGTACATGTGCACATTAAGCTGCCCTTACCCATTAAGTCTTCACATACTGTATGTAGATATCCACTCTGTGCAGGGAGCAAATCAATATCGCCAAGTTGCCCAAAGCTTCATGTTTCAGAATAGGGCAAAGTAATCGCAGACAGACTGTTTCTGTGCTCATCTGAATACAAACAAATCCCGCTTTATTAATGATATTAAATTGGTCTTATAACTCTATCATCAATTTCAGTGCAGACAAACTCAGATTGTCCTTTGCACTTGGATGATTTGAGAAACCAGGGCTCTGGCTCTGACCTATTCAGTCACTGTCACTGATTACATTATCTTCCTCCGATATTGCATTAAGCATTGACCTGACATATAATAATACATATCATTTACAAACAACAGTCATCTACATCCACACCCCAGGAGCCACATGTTTGACGCATCAATGACACACACACACTGCTTCCTCATTTGTGTCCTGTGCATGTTCTGACTTTGACATCTACTTCTACTGAGAGTCATACCACACATTGGAAAAAAGATGAAGAGAAATCACGATCCAGAATATTGCTCATGAAAGTGATTAATGTGAGACCTTCTTACTATAGCATGAGAGTTACGGTAACATGAGACTTACTATAACAATGTCAGTGTGAAATCTGTTAGTATGAGCAACCACAATAGATGATATTTACATTTTAACTAAAAGGAACCAGTTAGAAGAGGTTAAGAAAACTTACTTGTTCAGCGTTAGGTCCAGAACAAATCTGGAGCCAAAGGCCTCTAACTGAAAACTTGCTTGGGCAAGGTGGACCGCCTATAGGAGACAAAAACTTAAATCAACACTGACATCAATGTCCACAGACCATCCATCTTCTAAAGTCAAACTGCACGACTCTATAAACTACAGATGAGATTTCCTGTTTATTTGTTTATTGTTGATGAGATGTCCTGTTTCCTGTTTGAGTTCCTGTTTTTCCTGTTTAGATACACAATTGATCTACTGGAAGTAACTCTTCTTCCGGTATGCCCTCTAGGGCTTTATTCCACCTCATGACGATAAACACACGTGCATCTGCTACTGTGCTACTGATGCACTATGTGTGTATATGGTGTGCATTTTTTCTTTATCTGACATTTGGCAATTGACAATTATATTACAAACAAGAGAGTAAAGATCTGCTTAATCAGACCCATAATGTCTTGACCACACAGCGTACTATAAAGCAACCAGACACTCCAGCAATTGATCACAACAGTATTTCAGGAAAAAATAATCTCTCACCACACCCACGTTTTAATTTTACCACACACAACCTGTCTCAGTGATGTCTTACCTGGCCCTCTGTGGCTTGGGTTTTGGCCCTTGTGTCCAGGTCATGGTATGTACTCTCTGAGTCCTCATTAAGGTAGTAGATCAACCGCGAGGGGTATGTGATCACATGCTCTACTGCATGGTGTGTTGTGTTGCCTATGGCAGGTGCTGCAGTCGCCTGTTGCTTCAGCAGTGCTGGCACTGCGTCCCTCTCAACCTCGTCCTCTACTCCTGGAGAAAGATAATTCCAGGAAGGCAGACATGAAAATCAGTCCAGTCCCCCCCTCCTCACACACACACGACCCAGCTGTGATCCTTTATTCATGAAACACATTAATAATAGTGAGGATAGTGGCCTGACTGCATTACAGTCAGTACACAATTTAGTCAGATGGGTCAGAAACTGTACTACCCTGAAAACCATATGTAGCAGGAAGATAAATTAAAATCCAGAATATAAACTGCTTTATTTCAATGAAGGGTGCATCTGATGTGTTTAATACTATAGTGAAAAATCTGCACCAGACTGATAAATGCAATGATCATGATGCATTACCAATACAAACAGCCTCAGACAACAACGGCAGGAGAATGTCATGCACTAAAAAGGTCTAGTTCTCTGTGGATTCAGTCATCATAATCATATTGTGCACTATGTCTTATAAAAGAGAAAAATATGAGATGCTGAGGCTGGAGTATGTAGTCATGCACCATTGTGAAGGCTCCGCATATTAATCCTTTCTCTCCGATATCATTCCCTATTTTTCGAAAGCATCTGCGCTTATCATTTTAACCAAACACAAAAAAGTGAAAGGTGTCAGCGGTTTAATTAGGTATAAAGGATTACAGAGAGCAGACTGTTCCAATACGTACCGAATGACGCTACTGATGGATGCAGCCACGGCGAAAGGATGCTGACGAGCAAATTGGCCAGAAATATCAAATGCATGATTCATATTTGATAACTGAAATATCTCAATATCAACACAGCAACGCAGTAAGCAGCTGGCGGCCCATCGTTTAGTGGTGCTTTCTTCATGTATCCAGAGGCACCGGGATGCTGCGGCTGCTGCTGTGTGGGGGGCGAGCAGAAAGAAGGCGGTGGCCGGGCGGCTACTGCAAGTCAACCAGCAGACTCCTCCTTGACGCGCACAAAGATGTCCGTCCTCCTTCCCGGAGCGCAGGAAGCCCGGGCAGGTGACTGCAAAGACATGGCTTAAAGGTAACAACCACACCCACCCCCACACACAGGAAACACATGTATTCATAATGATGATGATGATGATGATGATTGTTTGAATTGGAATGATCAGATATTTGTTGACCTTTTAAATGGTCCGTTCTGTACCGGAGGTGTAATGCCTATCGCATTTTCCTTTCTCATTAAAAGTGCAATGGGAACATTTTGTTGTACATTATGTATAATAATATTTTTTTTGTTTCATAACACATTTAATACATCCTTCTACAGACACAGTATAAGTGAATTAACTCTGTGGAGTATCAATTTTTTTTTCCTAGAAAATCCTTTATTCTTGAGAGGGGAAAAACGTCCAATGTGAAAGAAGTCAGCAAAAAAAAAAAAAAGNAAAAAAAAAAAAAAAGTCTAATATAAATTATAAAAAGTTGTCAATTTTCTACTTGATTCTAGAATATTCCAGAAACTGAAGGAAAGTCTCCCAAAATCAACAATGTCAATGTGACTTTAGACTCCAGAGAGTTAATGCCAAGAGTTGTTTTGCTTATTTCATACTTCTTTAAACTTATGAACTTGTTAATATATCTTAAGATATTTCTGCTTATGCCTGTTGCTAAGCTTTAAAATATTACTATGACGCAACAAGTAACGGAGATGTCAAAATATCAGCTACTTATTATCATTGTGAAATTTACATGCCATCAATTTACCATGACATTGAAAGTGTGGTTTGATTCAATTATTATTTTCTTGTTCAATAATTTAAGGGTATATTGCACTAAATTACAAAAGACAGAAATCGGTTGCTGCACTGCTCTTTGTGTTGACATTTTCAAGCATGCTGCACTTTTGGCTGTAGTCAGTGATGTCAGCAGCTGGAAAACATCTGCTGTGACGTCACTGTCTGGCCAGGACTGCAAAATATTTGAAGGTTTAATTTAAGCAGTGCAACAGCAGTTTCTGTTCTTCCTTAATGTTAACCCTTTGAAACAACTACTGAAACCAATTCATTAGTGGTATTAAATGTTTAAAAAAATTGATTGAAATAGTATAAATCTGCAGTAAGTCATCTGTGACTGGATAGGACGTTCTTCTCTATAATAGCCCAAATTTGTGATTTTGTTTAGCAAGAAATCACTCCATTAGGTAGTTTTAAAAAGTAAACAGAACTGAATCCCAGAGTACAAACTACTGCAGGTATGGCATTAAATATCTATCAACTAATAATCAACCAGCATCAGGTGATGAGGTGATGCAGCTTGTATTTGTTGCAGATAGGCTGCCTAACATGCATTTCCATTTGTATTTTCAACATGACAAAAAATGTGAAAGCTGTATCTTTTCCTGTTTCTTCCTTTTACCATGGTGTTTGTACACATGGAATTTTATTTTATTGCTGTACAAGTCACAGATTTAGGTCAGCACAGGGGACATATGCTGTTTTGTATGCAGGTTTTAAATGGAGTGGAAACTCTGGCACAAGCTGGCGATGTGCCAGTTGGAATTTGGAATGAACCCAAAGGCAAAATGCCTGCTTGGCATCATTGATGAGGCTGTAGGCAGCAGTATAACCAGCATGAAAGTTTTTACCCCATGTGTATAATCATTTACCCTGTAACACAACATTGGACTTTCTAAGTTGTTTTAGTGATCATTTCATTCCAGCCTAAATAAGTATTCACATTCATCCTTAAAGGTCATTTAAAGTTCTAGAAAATGGCTCAGGTAAATGACAGGCTCAGAGATGCAGCAAATCAAACGCAGAGCCAAAAAGCAGCTCAGGCACAGTTTATACTTAACGTTAGCTCTACATCAGCAGATGGCTGCCATGCTGATCTTGTGTTTGTTTGTGTACATGCTCCAGCATTAACGGATTTTTTCAAGCAAACATTTAAACTTGTCAAATACATGTACAACTAATTATGTAAATAATGCTGTATGACATTTAGTTATGTGTCAGTGTCACTGTTACTGTGCAATAGTATGACTCACTAATAACATTTACTTTATTAAAGGACCATACCATCCATTTTGCATGTTTGAGCCTAATATATTCAACTTTCATACATGTTACGTTACTGACAATCATTTCCCAAAGGATAAAACCGTATTTCAGCTATCCTGATATTTTACAAAATCTCTTAATCTTTCAAAATCAAATAATCAAGCAGTACACCCAGCTTAAAAATCAATGTTTCGTCTGCTAATAGTTACACAGCCTTATGAAGTCATGTTTATTTAAATTTTTCGATAAACACAGGTCTTCTTTTGGGACTATATTCCCCAGTGGACACATTCACTTTGCGCTTTTTATTGTGTTTAAACACTAAACTTACGTAACTTCGAGAAAAAAAAAACCTGAATACAGATGTTGTACACGATAATAGATTACCTATCCCAAGAATGTTTCAAGTATAAACTAGTTGATTTTAAAAGCATAGCAGAATAAACTGAAAACAATGGCAGTCTGGAAGGTAGGAAATATTTTTTTTTTTTTTTTTTTTTTTAACTCACCGTTCCAGTGGTATGCTTTGGGAAATGATTATCAGTAACGTTACGTGTATGAAAACTATTAAGCTCAAACATGCAAAATGGGTGATATGGTCCTTTAATAACATTTATGTTATTAGCAATACTTGTGCTTTTCCGGCTGTCCCAAGTCAAAACGTCTGCTGTTATAAAAGTCTATTAAACTCTCCATTCAGCTGTTTTTAATCACTAAATTTTTAATAATATTAATAATGGCTGCTGCATTTAGGTTTGTCAGGGTCCAAGCTAATTGGCACACCAAAATGGAACGGAGTCATCATTAATGAATTAATTCCACCTGTGCTTTTCCTGCTATGAGAAGACAAATGTAGTCAAAAGTCAAAAGTAAATGCCTGCCGCGGAAAAGTTTGATGACTAAAAAAAAAAAAAAAAAAGATGTGAAAATGATTTCTGCTTTTGGGAGGAAAAATCCAGAGTAAGAAAGGTGAAAAAAACCAAACATTTCCGTTTCCACAGTGAGGGCTAAAGCCTGCTGGCTGGGTTTGGTGTGGGCCCGGAAAGCAGCCGCAGCTCGTCTGAATGAAAGCTTTCTTCATACCATGATGGTGACCAATAAACTTGTATCATTCCGTGGTCCGTGTGTGACGCGTCAGGCAGGCGCGCCCACGGCACATCTCAGCTCAGCGTGCCCGTAACGGAGTTTAGTTTGGACAGACCCACAGAAAGAATGCACACGCTGCACGCGGAGTTTTACAGCTGAGTGGGAACCCACGGAGCAGACTCAACAAAAGGCTTGCTGAGGTGACTGTAGAGCAGTTTTTCATGTGGGACCTGTTGATCTTTGACCCAAATACTAGATATAAAGAAGTGCTACGGTGATTTGAGGTAAGCTGTAGCTTCCACTCCTGTTTTCCCTTAGAATCCGTTACTGTGTATGTGGCAATAAAATGAGCTTATACCGACTTTATTGTACTTTTTTTCTCTTCTACTTTCGACCATCTCCCATTTGACAGGCACTGTTATATTGTGTTGCTGTAGGCTATTGTTTTCAGTGAGTTTTTGTTGGATTGCATAAGATTGGCTTTTTTTTTTTTTAATTGNAGGCTATTGTTTTCAGTGAGTTTTTGTTGGATTGCATAAGATTGGCTTTTTTTTTTTTTAATTGTTTACAGTACAGTGCATAACCTAATTGTGTTAATATAGTTGTTTTTGTCATAGTTACTTTTGATTCTAGTGAAAGTTTATGAAAATTCCATTGCAATTTTACAGAACCCTGTTCTGTGATTATCTTTTTGTCTCTTCAAGACTGAAGTATAAATCTTATTCGGCTTGTTTTCTTTCTGATAGTTTTATAGCTTTACACTTCCTGCTGTTTACTTAGTTTAGCTTAAGTTTATTAATGCATTTTTATTATTCAGTGAAGAGTATTAGTTGTCTCATTTTCATTTTAAGTCTAGTAAAATTCATCAGTTAATGCTGAGTGGCCTTGGATCTTAAAATTATTCTTGCTGGCATTGATGATAGTTAAATATGACCTCTTAGATATGCTTTGTTAATGTCGGTTTGAGCAGTTGAATAATAAAGTGTATTTTATTTATTTATTTTTTGTATTCTTTTATTCTTATTACTAAACTATGTAACCATTTTTGTCAGTATATTGTATCAGGTCAACTGGAGTTAAGTTTTTAATTCTGAAACGTTTCACCATTCATCCAAATGGCTTTGTCAGTCAGAAATGAATGCAGAAGGTTGTTAAATCTCCAGTAACTAAAGTAACTATGGTGAAACATTTCAGAATTAAAAACTTGAATCCAGTTGACCTGACTCGGTTTTCATACAGTATATCTAACCGCCTGGATGCCTGAGAATCTTCATCAAAATTTTTGTCAGTCTTTCCTGGCCACCTTGATTTTCAGGGAATAAATGAATCATTTGTGAAGCCTCTCTCTGGCTCTAGACGTCCCAAATGGCTGTTGACAATATGTTCCAGGGTGAGGACACACCCAGTCTGTGCATCAACACAGGAGCTGGATGTTCTGAAAAAAAGGAAGGAAACTGCATCTGTTTGGAGAAGATCACAGTCAAGTCACAAGAAGTGTGAGGTGAGAATTTATGTTGTAGGTTGTTTCTAATGTATATGGACGACCTTAGAGGCATGCATCTTCATCATGGCATTTTCCTTCTCACAGACATTCACCACAAAAGTTTACATCCTTGCAGCAATGGATGACTCTGACGAGGACTATGGAAATTACACCTACGAGTATTCCCTGGAATATGGAGACTTTGAAGAGATTCAAGCAGACCGCAAGCAGAGAGAGACTATGCACATACTCTCAGTTGTCACCTACAGCATTTCCTTTGTACTCGGCCTAATTGGAAATGGAATTGTCATTTGGGTGACAGCATTTAAAAGCAAAAAGACTGTCAACAGTATCTGGTTGCTCAATCTCGCCTTGGCAGATTTTATATTTGTGCTTTTTTTACCCTTCTCCATTGATTACGTGTTGCAGGACTTCCATTGGAACTTTGGTTTGGTGATGTGTAAACTTGTTTCGTTCGTGTCTGTGATGAACATGTATGCTAGCGTGCTCTTTCTCACGGTGCTCAGTATAGACCGCTATGTATCACTGGTTCACCTGAACTGGTCTCAGAGGTGTCGCACTGTGATGAGAGCCTGGGGTGTATGTTGTTGCATATGGGCGCTATCTGCAACCCTGAGCTGTCCTGCACTCATCTTTCGTGACATCATACACTTCAATGGCAAGGTGACGTGCTTCAACAACTTCCACACACACGATAAACACACAGCAGCCATGAGACACATTATAATAGTGGCTATTCGCACCACAGTGGGCTTCCTCCTGCCCTTTAGTGCTATATGTGTGACAGGGATTCTTTTGGCAGTCAAAGTAAAACAATCAAAGGGTTCTGTCCGCCTGTCTAGCTTCACCAAAACAGTTTCTGCAGTAATTCTAGCCTTCTTTATATGCTGGGCACCTTTTAATGCGTTTAGCCTGATGGAGTTATCCATGCATTCCTCGCCGGTCGTACACAGCATACTGAAAACTGGCTTTCCTCTCGCCACCAGCTTAGCCTTTTTTAACAGTTGCATTAACCCCCTGCTGTACATGCTCCTGGGCAAAAAGGTTCGGCATGTCCTGAAGCGTGCTTGCCTGGACATAACTAAGAGTTCACTGAGAGAGCTCGGCCAGTCAATCTCAGCAGACACGGTCTCTCTACCAGAGGTTCTTCAGGACAGTCTGCCAGAGGAACCTGAGGCGTCATCAGCATTGTGATTGCAATAATCTAACAATTCTTTTGATTATCCATAAAAACATGAGGGGTAAGACTGTGAGCGTACATGTGGAGGATTATCACAGCTTTTTCCAGCTGTGGTTTTGAGATTTTCCTTGTTTCTTTTGGACAGGGCTATGCATGCTTCAAATGACAGTTGCTTTCAGTGGAAATCCTGAGTAGTTAGGAGTGCTAGGTTTCATAACTGAGTGATCTCCAAATCAGGAGGCAGGATCCAATATATCATTTTCATTTGCTTTTTATTGTTGTATAACAGACTATAATAGGCTGCTTTAATTCCTGATACACTGCAGGTATCTAAATGAAATATATTTATCCATGATTTGCAGCTTATACACTGTATTTAAGCCTACACAGCCTGATAGTCAGGTGTTAATACTTCTTATACTTGTTTCTTTAGAATTTTATATGAGTTGTGCAAATGTCTATTCTAATATATAAGTAAATGACATATACTTTGAATAAATTATTAATCTTGTTCACCATTACGTTAACAGTTTGTCTTGGTAACCTCATAAAGAAAAGGCTTTGATGTTGTACACGCAGGCTGTATTTTCCATATATCTTGACACAGGTCTGGTAAGTATACAGGAGCCACATGTAAATCCAGATGTGCATTTCCTCTTGTTTCCCCAGAGGGCCTGTATAAAACGCTCTTCCCTTTCCTGTTGTCCTATTTCTTACTGGTAAAGTTTAACTTGTAAGAGTCACACCCCTGTTACATTAGGGATAAAATACATTCCTATGATTGGAAAATTGCTGGGTTGAATTCTTTCATGAAATTTGAAAAGCAAGAGAGAAGCAAGCAAACCCTGTACTCATCTTTTACTTCCATGATCGGCTGCTTGCCTTGGCCCTTTACCCATAGATCCAGTGGACCTGTGACCATACAGTATGGTTTCAGTGGCAATACATGTTAAAGTGGTCAAATAAAAAGGTAAAACAAACGATTTACACGAGTGACAAATTCAAGTAAAAACCAACATAAAGTGCCTTAGTAAGGTGTTGGGTACCACAAGTTGCCTGATTAAATTCAATGCACCTTAATGTAGATTGTGCAATTCTCTGGAATACTGGAGGGATGGGTAACCATTCTTTTAAGCCATACAATTGACAGAATTAACATGAGTGAGAGTTCATTGGTGGAAAAGGCTCTGATATGTAGAGATGTAGAAAAAGTGATATTGTCAGGTGAATCATCTTTCACTGTATTCTTGACAAGTGGGTAAGTGCATGTATGGCTTACAACACAGCAGTACGGTCAGAATACTTGACCCTACACTGAGGGAGTCTGGTGGTTCTCATGTGAGTTATGGCATTTTGCTGGCATGCTTTGGCTTAGAGCGAAGAGTAACTGCAAATCAATACAAAGTTATTGAGTAATCACCTTTATGCTATTGGGAGTGGTCTCTTCTGGGATGTCAATGCCCCCATCCACGTGGCATGAGGGGTCAGTGAATGGTTTAACGAGTTATGAAAATGATCTAAGTTGCATATTATGGCCTTCACAGTCAACAGCTCTCAACCAAGTTGAACACTTATGGGAGATTTAGGACCAATGTGTTAGACTTTACATGATCAAAACACCAAAAGATGGATTAGAATGGTGTTCCATCCCTCTAGTAGAGTTCCAGAGACTTATACGATCGAAGGGCAATGGACACTGAAGCTTTCCTGGAGGCTTGTGGTGGCCCAACACCTTAATACCACACTTTATGTTGATATTTCCTTTAATTTATCATCCTGTGTCAAAAGGAAAGTGCTGCCTGTTAGTGCCACATCAGACTGGAGATGGACTACATTCCATTAAACACAAATGCAGAAAGTGTGAAATACTGACTTTCAGCAGTTTTATAAAATAGGTCTTGGCATTCAGTATTATTTGATCTGTTACGCAGCAGGAAAAAAGTCAATATGTAATCTGCCTAGTAGGCATTCTCTTGTTTTGTGAGAACAAACCTTGGCAAGGTAAATGCTTTAGTCATTAAGAAATAGCTGTTCTGTAGCCCAAACGCCACCACAAACCGTTAGGAATGGCTATTAGCTAGAGTAACGTTAAGTTTTAAGTTAACAAAACGTCAGTATCAGTATGTTACCGTTTGGCACTGTGACAAATGCCAAGTACTTAGATAAGATCTGTTAAGATAATTAAATAATTATCATTTTTTTTAAACTCAATTGGAGTATGATAAGCTGGGCTGATATAGCTTGGCTTAACGTTAAGTCATCCAGCCCAGCAACAGTTTGCCCGATTTCCACGTATAACTAACGTAATTTGCCCTGTCATGAACCACTCAAATTATGCTTATTAAATATTTTACAGTGTCGTATGAAATCTAAGAGAATTTACCGCTGTTAACTTGTTGCAGCAGAGATTTGCTGGGCGCTGTCTTCTCGTCACCAATATGGTGTTATGGATTAACAAGTGTCTGTGTTAACTGGAGACTTTAGCTGATATGTCTGTGGCGGCTGGCGTTGAAAATAAGTAGCATTAAATTTTTCCCCAAAAATTCTACATTGTTATCTTTTCAATAAAACTTCAGTAATAACCACTTGAGTCTCCTTTGTATTCTTGACTGGAGTGAAACCGCCAATTACTAGGACGTACGTATAATAAAGGAGCACTAACGTTGTAAATAAGAGCAGCCTTCATAGTTGAATCAAAATACATCGACAGATAGTTTTGAATATAAAAATAGGGTTTGCATTTATTATAATTACAAATGAAAATGTAAGATTTAGTCAACATTTGCCGTCACTACAGGCAACAGCGACCATTCAGGCTAAAGTAACTAGATAACACGGTCACTAGTTAATCCATAACATGGCGTTACTGTTTGTTTTGGTACTCAGAAGGCTGCGTGGGTTAGCAAGTCTTCAAATTGTACACAAGCTTTGTGCATCTTAAAGCCTTGTCAAGCCTGAATTGTAGGCCACCTCTCCATACAAATTTTCCAGATTTGTCACTCATTAGTGTCCCTTAGCAAATAAAATACACGTGATTTTGCCTTTCTGCTTCTTTTCCAGTAAGTTGCATTTGCCTGCCGGCAGCAGAAGTCTCTGAGCAGCTAAAGGGGGCGCAGCTGTCACTCATAATGGTAAAATACTTAAATAATTAAAATATAAATTAATTATACCATTGTTAAATACAGTATGTCACGTGTATTTTTTTTTTTTTTTTTTATNTTTTTTTTTTTTTTTTTTACATAACACCTTTTCTTAATGAGCGTAAGCCGTTAATATAGCCCTACGTTCACTTTGTTCCTTTTATGTAGGAAAGATTACAGATTTGCCAGGTTTGCCAGCTACATGTGCCAGGTTGTTGCTGGACTGGACAAATCTTATTTGCTCAATTTGCAGTCAGTATCAGGAATTTGTCTTTAGTAAGGAATACCTAGAATTCTTCTATATATGTAGAGCTATATCAATGATAAACATTGTAATAGTGTTCATTATTAAAAGTGCAGTCTTGCATGAAAAAAGGGGTTAAATAAACATGTTTTCTGCTTGGAATTAACTTGCAGCAGCCAGTGACCTTGTGGAGGTGTTTGTGGACAGGGAGAGCCACTTTGTTGCAGGTAATATGGGAATTTCAAGATTTTGTAGGCCTGTGTTTTACAAATTTGTTCCTTTCACGTTGACATCTTCAGTATAATATCAGGTTTAACACTGTTACTTAATATTGATGCACGCTTGTGGGAATGCAGTTTCTGTGCTCTGTTATCATGAGCATCTGTCTATTGCTGGAGACTGTCATGTGGAGATAGAGAAAGTTCCAGAGTTATGTTTTTGGCGCTATATGTGTGTATGTTGTTTCCAACACTAAGTAGTTTTCCAAGTAACTTCATTTCAGTTGACAAGTTGATCAACAGGTTGTACAGCCCTTCCCAATTTGATGTATTTTGGAGATAGTGTTAGACCTACTTACAAGATTAGATAAGTTGTCTCTTAGTAGCTGCATGTAGCATGCTGGTCATAAAGTAATGCTTTTTATATATTTATATAAAAACTAAATGAACAGAATTGAACAACAGCTACTGTGTTATTTATAATTGACCATTACACACCAGCATGATAAACAATGACATGATCAAGACTTTTCTTGAATAATGGAATAATGGCAATGGACCATCATAGTTTACTGTAGTACCAACATTTTTCTCCTAAAGTAGGCTTTTTAATTTATATTTGCATGAAGTTTTAGCATGCAGTATGTTAATTATTATTATTTTTAAATAATGCAGAATTACAAATGTACATCTTCTCTTAATATCCACAGATCCAATAAATGGAGCCTTCCAGATGATGGTGAAGTGTGTAAAGGCAGTCACACAGGGAGATTAAGCTGTGGATGAGCCAGCCATACGCTAAAGCTCAGTGGATGAGCTATCTGGTACTTCATAAACTGATACAACTCCTGTATTTGCCCTTTCCTCAGATCATATTTGTGTAAAAACAGTTATTTATTTGCTGTTGTGTTTTACTCTAGTAGATGCGTACGTTCTGCATTTGTTGTTAAACTCATACTAATCTGCAGAAAAATCAGTACATTTACAGACTCAAGATGTAAACTCAGCTTTATTAGTGATAAAAATTCAACATCTTTTCAGTTTTTATGACATTAACATTTCAGCATGAGTGATATACATATATTTTTTAATTCTTATGATCCAAAGAAAATATAATATTTGTTCTATAAAATTACAAATGTTAACCATGATGATTATACTATATTTTCTTGAGGGTATTATATGATTAGTGACATCATGACATTTAATAAACCAGTTTTGTAAAGTAATGAATCCTACTAAAATGTCCATGTGAGCTGCATCAAACTGGTACCATTTTTCTGTGTCTCTTGCAACTTTTCCCATCTCCAGCAGTCTCCTGTTTCTGATTGGCACGTGGTCCATCATCAGTGAGCAACAGCCGGCATGAGTGCAGCAGCAGAATGACAAGTCATTCAGAAAGAGGATGGTAGCCGTGGTCCAGGTGGATGTTACACTTTAAACACTTAAGGACCCGCCAGACAGCATGTTTTTATCCCAATGAGTTTAAACGCAGTGGCTGGATACTCTCTCACACACAAACTGTCATTCATTCCCACAAAGATGTTAACAATACACTTTTACGGTGCTGGGGCTTTTTAACAAAGTTGAATTTCCAATATGGTAGGAGAGGTTGTTGTTGTTCAGCGGACTGTTGTCATGTCCCCGCAGTGCCTGTAGTGGTGCTGTGAGGAGCCTGCTGTGGATACAACAAAAATCCCCAGCAGCCTTTCTACTGCTTTAAATTTGCTCTGGATAACCTACATTTACGTGCATCTTTATTTCAAGGTATACTGAGTTCGATGAAGATCGCTACTAGTAGCCTACAATATCGAATATCGATGCACAAATAGCCTAGCCGATTGTAATAGACATTTCGGCCGTCTATCTGGAGCGAATACCTTACACAGCCCATACCAATTCAAGGTAAGCAAAACCAATGCAGCCTCGGCCTCGATTTCCGAGAGCCCCGCTTGGCTTAGACTTGAGGCGGACTCGCGATCTACTAGAGGTTGCTGGTTACCGATGGTTTGAGAGGCCTTTAATCAAGGATTCATTTATCTTATGACTTGTTACTTAATCAGATTACGCCAGTGTTGTGGCTAGACGTGGACAGTTTTGCTTTCTTGACAATTCTGAGTCTTGTAGCTGTTAAGTAATAAACTAATGATAAGGACTATAATGTTACAGAGGCCCTCCGAAACAGGCCCAAGCATCGTTTGTAGGCCCTTTGTTTGATATTGAGTAATAAATGTGCCATGATTGTGTACTGTGAAATTCCGTGATTGGGGGCGATCGATTGTTGCTACCACTCGACGATTACGCTTGCAGTTTTAACTAAAATTGAGATGAAAGTAGACCTTTAAAATATCGTTACTTACTCATGTTTCCGTTTCCTGGTTAGCTATCGCCTACTAGCATCTTGTGTTTTTAGCTTTGATATCTTCCGAGGTAGCTAGCTAGCGGAATTTATCTGTTTTCTGTTTCTGTCTGACTTAACTCGATAAAAAATAATTTCTCTCGCGGGGGGAAATTTAATTTATTTTGAATTGGGGCGCGGGTATATGTTTAAAGATGTTAGTAAGCTAGTTCCCCGGACGCCAGTGGTTGTTAGCTAACATTGGCCAGTGTTAGTTAACGTTTGCTAACTGTCCGCCTCTCCGTGCCCAGCTAACTAAAGTTTTAAACCTGGGCTGACATGTGCGACGCATAATTAACGGTTCCTAGGGTACTAGTACTACGCTTACTAGTACAACTCCGTGTACTTAAAAACAACACGAAAACATAAACTAATAAATCATCTGCGGGTTACGGTTGTAGCTGGTCGGCTAACGCTACAACTACCGTGTGTTGTGCTAACTATACCTGTAGCATCCTGTTTGGATGCTTTAATGTTTTCAGGTGTTACGTTCGTTAAAGTAATTATTCGTTTTAACCGATAGAGGTGACTGTCGGTGTTCAAGTTATTTGAAATTTCGCTCAGTCGTGTAGTTTTGTGCATCATTTTATGCAGTAATAAGGCTTTGCTTTTAACTTTTTCGTGCGGCAGCCAACAGCTGTCACGTGATTTAGAGTATTTTATTACCATCATATTATCATGTAAGTGTGATTATAATCATGTGGATCGTTCAATAAAATGATATGCTTACCACCGTAAGAACAGGCACCCGTTTGCTTCTGAACGGGAGCTTTTGAGACTGAAAATGAGAGGGTGTTTAAACCTGCTTTTACCAACTAGTCATAATGTGTTTGTCCAGACTAACATTTGAATTAAAACCTAGAAATTTATTCGTTTGACTATACACAGGCATTTCATAGTCTTGTATCTGTGTTTAATGTGTAAGCAAGTAAGTTATTAACTGTATTATCAGTTTTTACCTGTCGCAATTTCCTTTTTGACATGGGGTTAAAAATAACCCGCAAACCATGCTCAGCTGTAGAAGTGGCATACTTTCGTTTCTCTTCACTCTGCATCTGGAGGCACTTACTTGATGTGTTTATGGTGTAATTCTTGCTTTTGTTTTCCCCTGACTTTAACCGTTCAGCTGATGTTGTCAAGGACAAGAGTCACGTGATGTATGAAGGCAAACACATACACTTCTCAGAGGTGGACAATAAGCCGTTGTGTTCATATAGCCCAAAGCTGTGCAAACAGCGCAGACTAAATGGCTATGCTTTCTGCATCCGGCACGTTCTGGAGGATAAGACAGCTCCCTTCAAACAATGTGAATATGTGGCAAAGTACAACAGCCAGCGATGTACCAATCCTATCCCCAAGTCTGAGGATCGCAGGTGTGTATATTTGTGTGCATGTATAGCAGTTTCTACTATGCTGAACAGTTAGGATATCAGTCACAGATGTGCACGGTTTGCTGAGGGATGTATTGTTTGTTTTTTTTTTCTTAAACAGGTACTGTAATAGCCACCTGCAGGTTCTGGGCTTTATCCCCAAGAAGGAACGGAAAAAGAAACATGATGCCCTGGAAGAAATGCGCTCGAGGCCTCAACTGGAGTCAGTGGCTCTAAACATTACTGTGCCCTCCCTGGCTCTTAAAGCCTCCAATGGTCTAGATGAACTTCCACCATCTCCACCCTGTACACACCTGTTACCCCTACCAGATGGGGAACTCTTGGACCCTTTTGCCTTTTATGAGGATGACACAGATGGGGAGGAGGTGGGTACTCCTCAGAAGGGTGCCACCGTGAAGAAGAAACTACACAGCCGGCTGGTGCTCAACCAGAAACTCTGCCATGACACAGACCTCTTCCAACCACCTTCTGAGCACTTTAGTCCCTCCCCTGTCCCCCGTGTCCACCCCTCCTCCCCTCTCAACACTCAGATCCCCCGACAGCAGTCAGGTGTTCTCCAGACACCCCAGCACTCCAGTGTGACTTCTTTCATATTTCCAGGACAGCAGCAGGGTTTATTATGCAATCCAGCACCACCTCAGACGGTCAACTTTCTGCCTTCAGGGATGCCCGCTAATGCATCACCCATTCCTGCGCAACCCACAGGGCCATCACTCAGCAGAAAAACACCTTTTGTTGCCACTCAAATGCTCGCCAGCTGCAAGGACAGCGGTGGTAGTAATCAGCGGCATGTGGTTGTCATGCGTACAGCTGCCTTCGCACCTTCTGCCACATGCCTAGCCAGGTTGCAACATCTGGTGCAGCTCTATACCAAGAGACATCAGGAGTATGGAGACCTCTTTCCTCACCTAGGTGCCTCATTTATACGCATTTATCACCAAACACTAAATGCTATAAATATTTTCTTGTGTTTTATTAATTTATTTGTATGTCAGTAAGCAGGACATTCGGAAGGACTGTGTTAAGATTCTTTGGGTATAGCTATTGTGATATGAACCTGCTGAGATAGATGAGCTGTTCTAATACACTCTCTTCCAGGATTGGACTGGTCAGAGGACAGCACAGATGATGAAGAGGAGGCAGAGAGAGATGTTCCTTATCAGAGTTCCTGGAGACCGCACGATGGGTTGGTGTCTTTTATACTCAATGCTATATGAATGCATTTGTTGACCGTGAATTTAGACCTTACATTTCCTGTCATGACTTCTAAATAGGTTGGATGATGAGAGCGGTTCGTCCCGTAGAACACGGCTATTAAGGCTTTGCTCATACCTCAAGGAAAAATACAAGCACATGTGCAGGCAGGAGAGGGCAAGTATCCGCCAGAAGAGATACCGCTATGCCTTCCGCAAAGCCTTGCTGCACGCTGCTAGTAATAACCCTGACTGTGCTGGGCAGTTGATCCAGGAGCTGCGCAGTGCCTCTCAGAGCTCCTCAAGGTATTCTCACTAATCTCATAGTGGTAAACTTTATCTCTCCAGAATAATATGGAAAAATAAAATCAGACCCAGTTAGCATTGACATAAGTGCAATTACCAACCTCCCCCTGTGATAGAAGACTGCATTCATGTGTTGTTTTTCCAAAAATAGCACCAGATGATTGCATTCTGTGTTGTAATTTTATGGTTCTGTGATTGCAGTAGTTTTTATAAATTCACCAGTTACTACAGAAATCAAACCTTTGCCTCAATGAACCATTGTCATTATAAAAGTGTAACTTTTTGGGAATTCAGACCCCAGAAGTTGTCTTATATGGCCGACATACCTCCCAGATTGACTTTCACTTCCACAAGGATAATCTGAAAACAATTTCTAAACCCACACTTAAAGTTACCATTAAAGTAGTTATACTGTAACTATTTATAAAGTTAGTCATTAAAGTAATGGTGTTAAACTGCAAATTCAGTCATGTTTGACTAAAATAACGATGAAAAAGCTCCACAAAATTTTGGTGGGTGTGTTGAGTTGAAGTTATATCAGTGCAAACAGGACTGATGTCCAGCATATCTCTGAGCTCACAGCAGACAGCTGACTTGTTGGTTTGTAATAACTACAATGTCCCTCTCCAAATTTAAAACAAAAAGCAAGCAATGTGCTGGCGTGAGGCACAGGTGGAGCGTCGTCGGTGTCGTGGCTTTTTGCTTAGTCTTGACTCTGTCTCTCTACAGTGCGGCTCCAGCAAAGCAGCAACACACGAAGATGGTAAACTGCACGGGCAGCACCAAGAGCCAGCCCTGCAACAACAGAGCTTTGCCCTTCACTCAGCACTGCTTTCAGCGTATCCTTTGCACAACTTCACGTTCAAAGCAAAGTAACGTGACTCTTACTTAATTGGAAGTTTTATCCATTTGTTGTACAGATGCACCTCATGTAATGCGCCTTTGTAATGGAGTATCAATATTGCGCACACTTTTTGTGGTGTATTATTTCCTTCATAGTCCTCTGCAGACATCCTGTTGAATCGTTCCCAGCAGCTCTTTGCTAGTTGCACAGCTAGATTTGCGGACGGTCAGCAGTGCTCTATTCCTGTGTTTGATATCACACACCAAACACCCCTCTGTGAAGAGCATGCCAAAAAGATGGTGAGTTCATTCTTTTATGTTCTCTTTATTAAGTGTGACTGCTCTGCTGGATTTCACATGAGCTTAAGGTGCGGTAACCACTCTGAGAAACAATGCTGCTACACTGCAAACAGGATAACTTCCTGCGTGGGGACGGTAACCGACGAGTGCAGCACCAGCAGCAACAGCGTAAGCCACGTAAAAAGACCAAACCACCGGCGCTCACCAAAAAACACAAAAAGAAGAAGAGGAGAGGGCCACGGAGACCTCAGAAACCCATCCCTCCTGCATTGCCCCAGGGGAACCTGGGAATGCCTTCTACCAGCCTCATTATGCCCTCACAGGCCAGCATCAGGTCTGTTACACCTGTCTGTTTATAAACCCTTTGTGGTTTCAAGTTTAATTTTTAAGTATGTAGATATATCGTCACGAGGCGAAAGTGACAGTGATTGTCATATTTCTTATATATTACCATATTGATTTATTATCATATTTCTTATTTCTCATACAAGTATTTTTTTGGCATCTTATCTTTGTGGCAGGAGTCCTTCAACTCCAGACCTGAGTACAGAAGAGCTTCCTGATGACATCACCAATGAAATGGCAGACATTCCAAATGACCTTGAACTAAACCAGGAGGACTTCTCAGACGTATTACCCAGACTCCCTGATGACCTACAGGATTTTGACTTATTTGAAGGTACATGCTGTCATTCAACTTTCTCTTATATCACTTTTAACTTTCAGTGTACATTAACAAGGCCCTTATGCTCTGTGATCTGTGTGTGTGTGTGTGTGTTTAGGTAAGAATGGGGATCTCCTACCTACTACAGAGGAGGCTGAAGAACTTGTGCGTGCGCTGCAGGCTATGGGGTCCTACCCAGACTCGTTGGTGTGCCTGACTTCCATGGGAGATCTGGCCTCCTCTGAAGGAGTGGACCACAGAGCTATGACTGTGTATCCTGGTCCAGTCCAGTCAGGGGGCATGGGGGACTTGCTGAATAGCCGCATCCCTACAGAAAATTTCACCAGCCTAGAACTGGAGGACAATCTGCTGCAGCCTGCTGGAAGTCACTTTTCCCCTTCACCATCAACTCAGCCCTCAAACCAACCCCCAGCATCCTGTTCTAGCCTGACCTCATCCTCTCCTACAGTAGCCTCCGCCACCACCACCCTTCTCACTCAGAGCCCCTTAACAGAGCGAACGTTCTCTCGAACACACACAGCCCATGTCCTGGGCAAATCGGACGTACCCACATCTTCTCCACAAGGCAGCCACTACAGCAGTGAGCATGTGCCATCCCCATACAGTGACCACATATCTTCGCCCCATGCTGGCTCCTTCCAGACAGACTCTCAACTCCTGCTGGAGGTCCCACTTAGTGGGGTATCAGGGCCCCCACGCTCGTCATGGAACAATTTGCCTCTCTCCCTTACGGACCCCACGCAGTTTGGCAATCTCATAGGATCGGAAAGTCATCTCATATCCACCTCCCTTTCCACTCCACCTGCCACCACCAATTCTGCAACCTTGCAGCCCATGGCTGCACTCTCAGCGATGCCCCAGAGTGGCTTGACAGGCTTAACAACGACCCCCGCCTCCTCATCCCCACCCTCATCCCACGATCTTCTGACTTCTGCACAGCCCAAGCAACAGCTCCCTCAGTTCAGTGCGGCCTTTGGCCATCAATTGGCCTCCCACAGTGGCATCCCGAAAGATGTGCAGCCCAGCCACAGCTCCACAGCGCCCCCTGCTGGCTTTTCCTTATTTAGTGCCACTGCTGCCAGTGCCAACAGTGCCGCATCTCCCGTCACTCAAAGTCAGTGAGAGCAGGTGGCATACAGTGGCTGCAGGATGGTCTGTGGACTCAGTCACTTACAATCCAGTTGACTGGTTTCTGATTGGCCGCCCTTCTTCATCTATTACTTGCGTGCAATGTGGTAATCGTGCACTATTTAATATGATATTTGCACAACCTTAGGTTTTGCTCAACATTTTAAAGTTTTTAAAAAATTTTTTGCAGTCAGATTGTCTCTGGGATTTTAAGTCGATGTGAGTCCACTTGTTTGATGCCTTGTGTTTTCACCAGCAGGGGGTGACCATCAGGCAGAATTTGTAATAAATAGGTGAGAATGGGCAGAAGACATTAGCAGAGATAATTCACATCACAGTGACAAAACCAGTGCTCAGAGTTCAACGACACAGAAGCCTCCATCAGTGGTCTGTTTTGCTTGCTTGGTCGGTTAAAGCTCGTCTAAACTTGATCAACTGCACCCTGCCTTGCCTAGATGGTCATTGCGTTTTGTTATTCTGCTCGCTTCACACACTGCTACCGTCTCTTCAAAAAACACAAGAGTATAGGTAGTGATGTTTGTGACCCATCATGTTTCAACCTCTTCAGTTGTATTCATGATATAGTATCTTACTCAAATTTCACAAAACCACAAAATTTACCAAAATAATTTTAAACAGCTGTTTTTATATTGTGTATACTACAGTATATATGTGCTCATTTACCAGTTCGCTCAGACGTCAACTCTGACTTTACCACTGTGGGACTCTTGAGTGGCCTGGTAGACACTTGAAGGTAATTAATCGTTTCTTAAAAGCAATAAACACATCAGCATAACATTATAAGGTATTTTATTGGTCTGTACTTACATGTAGCTTCACTTAGTGACCCAGGCTGATGTATTTGGCCTATATGACTGTCACAAACCTTTTTAATAATGATTTCACCAAGTATTAAGGATTAGTCTGCAAGAGGCCATTGAATTTCAAGTCTACGCAAATAAGCTTAAGTGTCATGGTGAAGATGATGGAGGCTTAATGCTGGGACTTTAAAGTGTCTGCTCTGAAAGGTGCTCTCTGGTCCCCTCGTACAATGGTCTTTAGGAACTTCCATTATAGTTCTCCATAAGAGGCAAACTCAATCAGGAATCTAGCTGCGAAAAAAAACCCATTGTGAGATGCCATGGCCAGCCATTCCGGTGAATACCTCAGAGAAAGCGATGGTTACGGATGCATTGACTTGGTATTTGGAAATTAACACTTTTCGTTTGCCAGCTACATACAGTATAACATCATAGATGACCTTGGGCGCTGAGCATGCCTGAGCTTTTGCTCTATCGTTGAATCTCAGTAATGTGGAATTTAAGGTAAAAAGGCAAATCTGATCTTAACTCCTTGTTTTAGAAAATGAAGGCTCTGCCTACGCTACCTGAGAACACCTCTGTCTGGTAATGACTCATTGCAGTACAAGTATGGCTTTTGGTAGTTATTAGATATTACAAATTGTCAGACATTGTTTGAGTATTAGGTAAATAGAGTAGCAATCTCTACCTTGGGGTTTATTGATGAATTAATGAGTAGCAAATGGCTTGAAATTGTTATTTGCAATGTATTCAGTGGAACCTGTGTTTTGTCAAGTCTGTTTTAATGGCTATCAAAATGGTTTTAAGTTCTATTGAAGTTGGAGGAGTCATTGTTTTGTGTATGCTGGTTTTTAATAGTATTCTGACGGACAATAATTTTGATAGCTTTTAAACTCCAGTACAGCTACTGCCGCTGAAGGTTAGATTGCATGGGGCAACGATCCTTTGTGTGAGAGCTTAATACCAATATTCGATCAGTACTGGCTCGATTCTTGTTGGTATCAGACAACATCCAAATATATGCATTGTCACTTCATTTCATATTGTGGAGAAAAGCAGATCCAAATATGTTGTATTTTGAAGATAGATTTGCACAGGATGGATGAGGCCAGTGGTGTTTTACATGTTCCATATCGGTCTTGCCTTTAGCTTGGACACTCATTTAATGAAGAGTTGCCATCATTATCAGCTCTGCGCCTGCACCAGACCCCCATTTCCAGCTGTGAGAAGGCCCAGTTCTGTCTCTCACTTCCAAAGAGAGAGAGAACACATTGTGAAGTGCACACACAGCTCCATCAGAAACATTTGGGGTTCTCGCTGGCTGAGGTGTAAACACAGTACCCCAGCAGATCATATTGAATAGAATGTTTGAGTTTTAAATAATCATGCAATTACTGCTGTATTCACATCGCATGATATTAGTCACTGCACCAGATGATTTTCCCAACAACCACATAGAACAAAGTTAACAGGGCTTGTAGGCACTTGTAACTGCTTGAATTCAGAGATGGCTGACAAATTCCTATACTCATTGAATGTACTGTATTACTGTTTTTAAAGATGATAGGATGAGCTAATCTAGTCACCTTTTGTTATTGGTCCTTGTTTAATTTGTCTAAGGTATTTTTTGTATACAAAGGTTTACATTTTTATGTATATTTTTCTTGTGTACAAATTATGTAATATGTGTATAAACACTGTATGTAATATCTGTATATAGTGTGACACATTTGATCTTTTGTTTTTGGATGTACAAATAAAACTTGCTGTGAGTTATTCGCTGACAAACTTGGCATTTTGTTTTGTTTACCGGGGGGGGCGTCAGCTTAAATTACATTAAAAAAAACAACTAAGTAATTAAATAAATTAAAATGTAGTAAAATTTTAGTTACAAAAGTGAATTCAATTAAAGTAAACTGGAAGCCCTACTTTTGTACATTAGATATGATTTAGATCACATCAGCACATCATTTGGAAGTCAGACTAATACACGTTACATCTGGAGTCAATAAATAATGAAAAATACACAAAGGGGGTATTAATATCATTATTATTATTCAAAGTGATTATTTAAACTTAATGTATGCAAATATAAAACTGAGATTACACCAATAATAACGAAAATACTTCATTTTAGTTGTAATACCATAGCTTAGTTACATTGTGGCACTGTCACCCCCCCTNCCCCCCCAAGTCATTTTTACATTGAAATATTAAAAAAAACAAACACAAACACACACACACACACACACACTCCTTCAGAGCCAATACTGGCAACTTGACATTATACCTAATGTGTCAGTGTGACAGTGTCCAAATAAGTTCAGATATAAACCCTTCACATATACTGAATCATGTCTCTTTGAGCTTGTTCACAGTTTAGATTGTATGACATTCTCATATTCATTATTGCATTTAACGGAGTCTTTCTTGACCAACTCAACATCTGCCTTCTTACAATCTTCATCATCTTCATCTGAGGTCTTCTTAAACTGGGCCTCAATTTCTGTAGGATCAATGTAAGTGTAGAAATATGCCATAATAGAGAAGATGATACACACTGCAACCAAGAGGGAGGCGAAGAGGACATATTCTGCCCACTTTGAGAGAAGGAGAGAGAGAAGATGAGTGACACACATTATTAATGCATCATTATGTGTCCTTTTTAAATCACGATCATTAAATGACATGTTGATGGAAACGTTTAGCATCTGAGAATTAGAGTTTAAGCTGTGGAAGTGTGCCTTTTGTACCTGTTCAGGGAGCTTTGCGAGCTCAGCCACAATTAGTACAATGAAGTTGCCAATAGCCACAGTAAACAGCCAGCCAGCTTGCAGCACTGCTTTCATGTTGCTCGGTGCCTTGGAGACACAAAAAATGACACAAAATGAACAAAGCCATGAACATTATATATGAGTATTATGCAGCTCAGGTAGTCTTATCTGCTGTGGGCAGCTGAGATGGTGCTACAGCTAAAACTGGAGAAGGAGAACTGGCATTGTTGCCTTTACCTGTGAGTAAGAGAACTCCAGACCAGTGACAGAGAACATTACTTCACCAGCAGTTATGAAGAAGTACTGCGGGACCTGGAAGGCCATGTGAACCGTGTTGGGTTTGATGTCTTCTACTGCAGTAATCAATGTCCCACACTAAAATACAATAAAATAAACAAAGATGACAGATGGCTTAATTATGCTTTAAGAATGCAATGACATCTAGTGCCATCTCTTTTAATATTAGCCGTAAAAATACATAGTAATATTGACAAAAATCACCTATCTCCAGCCTATGTTGCAAAGACATTTAACACTTATTAGATTAGATTAGATTTTGCTCATCTAACCAGATGAGATTCAGCCTATCAGAGGATGTGAAACTTACATCCTGTCCAAAGATGAAATTGCTAGGGATGACAAAAGTATATGAACTTCCAAAGCCAAAATCCCTGGTGTACTCGCATGACTGTCCACCATCACGTAGGGTGAAGGTAGCTCTAATTAATAGAAGGAAAAAAACAAACTGTACTAACTTTTGCAAAATTAACAATTCTAGCACATAAAAAAGTGAATTAATTAATTTGGAAAAAGAGCCAAAAAAAAGGTCCTTACTTTCCATTTCGTATCAGAGAATAATTGGAATAATATGATGGTTCAGTTAATTCAAAGTCTGCTCCAGCAACTGATACATTCACTTCTGCAATCATTCCATTAACAAATCTGCAGAGGTTACAAACAGCATGAGCATGAAGATCACACCAAAAAATGCAAAAAACAGAAAAAAAAAAAAAAAANAAAAAAAAAAAAAAGCATGGAAGTCTTGAACTATTATCAAACAAATGTACATATAGATTTCTAACTTATGACAATTCACTGTACCTGATGGCATTGTTGCCTTTCTCTGGCTTAGCCGTAACATCATCAGCCTGAGGATGAGAGCCAATAGATTTAGATTTATTTTATCCGTGAAAAGCTTCTTGTGTGGTTTTATTTGTATGATTTTGAGCTCAACTCACCAACACCCATTCATTGCTAATGTTTGAGGGAATGAGAAGTGTTTGTCGCATTTTCCTGGTCAGCCTAATTGTTCTCGACACTGCAGGATTTCCTATTGAAACTGTGATATTTTCTTCTGCAAATGTAAAGTAGTTTTCACTTGCCTGCAAAACGAAAAAGATGATACTGTGGGTTTGCAGAATTTTTTAGTTTGTGATCCCCAATTTGGTGTAAAGTGCTGTGTATATTGCTGTGTATAGGAGAACTTACCCGAACTGCAGCAAGATCCACTTTGTTGTTGCCCGGCAGGGTAACTGTCACAGGATTACTGCCTATGTTAATTAATTTTAATTGACTCTCGGAGGATGATGGAAAGTTGGGCAGTGTTTTCTGAAAATTGGTATGTTGTAGAAATGACTATGTTATGTATATAATGAACTCCCAGAATCAGTTAAACTGATTCAGTTAGCAGAATATAATGTTCTAACCTTAATTATGGGTTTATACTTGATGAATCTCTCAGTCAACAGTGCACAGTATTATGATTTAAATGCTGATAAAAACAATAAATACTAGCAAAGTTTTCTACTTACATCAATCTCCATCTGTACCAGAGCAGCACAGACAAAAGCTATCGCTGCTAGGAACATTCCCACTGTCATTCTTTTCAAAGGCCTGTTAAAACCACATTTAGTTTAGTTACTGATTTGTCCAAGATTGTACACACTATTAAAGAAAAATGGCTCATATTTAACACAGCAAATGTAATTCTGCATCACTACAACCTCTGCGTGAGGTTTTTGGTGACGTCGCGGTGCACTGATTGGTACCAGCAGCACTTACGTAAAGTTCAGGCCACATTTTTTGATCAGAGGGTAGATAAGGCTGTCCATGATAGGCACCAGAGTCAAGATCAGGATGGGGTTGAATGTCTTTCAAAAAACACAAATTGAACAGTGAGAATTTTCTCTCATGAAGTAAGTTCAGAATATAAATGCAAGTTTACAAGATAAAATTTGTTGAACTCACCTGCATCTGATCTGGCTGTATAACAAGTTGTCCCTACAAAGACATGAAATGATTAGAAATATGAACACATTGCTTTAATTTATAATTATCAACAATGTGTTTTTTTGTAATTAACACACTTACAAAATTACCATCCATGGTGGTGGCCTGCAGAGTCCATCTAGAGCCCTTTAAGAGATAAACAGGATTAAGCACAGTTTTTACTGGCAATATTTTGGTGGTGTGATATTGTTTTGTGACAAATTAATAATTTCATTGTACCTTCTGGTCAAACAGGGTCCAGAACATTGGCAATGGGATATACAAAAAGAGGACCTTGAGCACCATTTTGATTTGAGCAATGAGAAGTTTCTGCAAATAGATAGAAAACAACAGTTCTCATTATACTAAAATACAACTTATTTGAGGCTTTAATCATAAATTACCTAATTAGACTTACCTCATGCTTTTCCTCTGCCCAGTCCATCCAGTGCTGCCTCTTTGGGTATTGCTTGCTTCTGTGCCTGAAGCGGTTTTTAATGGCAAACTGATGAAGAAGATCAAAATGTGACAGCGAGATTTTTCAGAAACATTTAAAGTCAACGTTGGAACTTTCACATTAATGCAGAATTTCTTAATACAAAAGATTTGATTCAGACTTACCCCTATGCACTTACACACATCCAGCATGATGTTTCCCTGTGGCTCAGCTTTGTAATACATACCACTTCCAATGATAAACACCACTGTGACACCACACACAAAACACTGTAATTAATGACTCGTTTACTTTTTTTGCTTCATGTATAAAACCACAGTCTGTAGGTGAGGTTTATACATACCAAGAGCAACCACCATGAGTGCTGCAGGAACCCCAAACGCCAGCGGATAACAGTCCTGCTGTGTGTGGATGCCACATTCTTGGGCTGAATGAGGACCGACAAGAAAACTGTCATTCACTTACAGCTATGACTGTTGGTGTTGTTGGACATAACACTTAAAACCTTAAACAGAAATACCACGATAGAAAAATACTCCATTCTTTAGTTTATGTCTTGTAAGGGTAAAGTATGTTGTTTAAAGAGCCATACTGGTGATTTTGCATGTTTGAGCCCAGTAACTGCTACCCACATACACACTGCCAACCATTTTCCAATACATAGAGTAAAGCTTTAGTGTTTATTTAAAATTTTCATGTTTTTCCTTTTTTTTTAATACCAAAATCTCCTAATCTTTCAAAATAAATTCAAATTATACACTCCCTTAAAATTCAATGTTTCAGTTTTTTTTTTTTCAAAGTTGCATAATTTTAGCATTTAAGNCCCTTAAAATTCAATGTTTCAGTTTTTTTTTTTTTCAAAGTTGCATAATTTTAGCATTTAAGTGCAATAAAAAGCACAGAATGATCTGGAAATGCTTCCTGTTGTCAGTTCTTCGCTACAGCACTTGAATCCACTAGGAAGCATTTTCAGATCATTACACTTTTTACTGTGCTTAAACGTGAAAATTACATAACTTTGAAAAAAACCTGAAATGCACATCTTGTTCGCGATGATGGATTACCTATCCCAAGAACCTTTCAAGTATTAACAAGTTGATTTTAATAGCATACCAGAATGGACTGAAACCAGTGGTGGCCTGGAAGGTAGAAAAAAAAAATTAATTCACCGTTCCAGTAGTATGCTTTGGGTAGTAGTATGCATTGTTAGTAATGTTATGTGTATGAAAATTTAATATATTAGGCTCAAACATGCAAAATGGCCGGTATGGTCCTTTAAGTGAATGTACTTAGTTACTCTCCACCTCTGGTCAGAAAAATTTAATTGTCAGTCATAGTTAAGTTATTTGCGATTAGGACATGCACGTGTTTATGGCACTATCAGCTTTATGTTCTAATCTTCTTACCTACCTCTGAGGATTGGTGTGATAATGGTTGACAGCAGACTCCCACCATTGATGCACAGGTAGAACACAGAGAAGAAAGTTCTCCTCTGGCTTTCCTGCAGAGAGAAGAGACTTTTTATTGTGTGTTACATGCATGTTGTGTAATACAAAGTACAGAGGCCAAACTGAAGGCAGTAGCATTAATGAGGTAATATTCTACCTGGTGCTCATTAAACTGATCTCCACCAAAGGCAGCTACACAAGGTTTGATTCCACCTGTGCCCAGAGCGATGAGGAAGAGGCCCACCATCGACAATGTGCTGAAAGTGAAGAAGAAGAACACATGTATGAGCAGTAAACTATAGATATCTGTGGTGAGAAGACTGTGCTGTGCTTATCAGTGCTACATTTTGATTCTTCTGTGAAATCTTCTTGAGTGCAAAAAATACCTACACATGATAAGTCATGTTGTCTGGCATCCCATCCTTGTTTGAATCAGTAACATCGTGGATTGCACTAACAGCCATCGCGACCTGGCCGACTGCATAGACAATGGACAAGTAGATGATCGTCCTGTAGGAGAGAGAGCAGGAGAGTCACTCGTGCCTGTATTTTGACAGTGGACAACCATTACAATCATTTGGAAATGTGAGCGAATCACTAACTTGAACTTCCCCAGCCATGAGTCAGCCACAATGGCCCCAAGGATAGGGGTTAGGTAACACAGAGCCACAAAGGTGTGATAGATGGAAGTGGCTAAGTCGTCATCCCAGCGCAGGAAGTACTTAAAGTACAGCACCAACACAGCTGTGTTTTATATAATTATGCATTTTAGATCAAACACTAGATAGTAAAGGACTCATGTCTGAAATTTTTATCTTGTGCACATGAAGAGTTCTCACCGCGCATGCCATAGTAGGAGAACCTCTCGCAGAACTCATTCACAACAATGAAGAAAATGCTGAGGGGGTATCCGCACACCACCACACCCTAATGGACAAGTAAGACAAGTTAGACAAGTTATACTGTAAATAGTACTACATTTTAGATTACATGCTTTTGTAGTTCTATTATGTCTTGAGTGTTTTCCATCTCACTACTCAGTGGAAACAATCAATTATCAATTCTGTTAAAAACACTTTACCGTTCCTTTCTTCTTCTCTTCTTTCTTTGCATCTTCGTTAACTGTTCATGAAATAAAAGTAGTTTACAAAACTGCACCATTTTCCACCAAATACAATAATAATCCATGAGAAAAGTACATTTACATGAAAATGATTTAAAGGAAAAGACAAAAAAAAAAAAAAAAAAAAANAAAACTCACAAGCCATGATGGCTGAGTATAAGTGCTGCTTGCTGTCCTTTCAGGTTTGATATTCCTTGGTAATCCCTGTGGGGGACAGTAGGCGATTGATCGCTCACTGTTCAGAAAGCAGATCTGACTCAGGTGTTTATGCAACCTTGCATCTTATTAGTGTGGACTGTGTACGGTTTTACGAGGGGTGGGAACATGAGATATAGGCGATTCAGAATCAGCTATGTACAGCCTCTAACAGTCATAAAAATATTAATTTCCAAGATCCCTCTAGAATAAACGCACACTGACAGGTGACACTATAATAAATACACAAATGAATTAAGGAATTGTGAGTACAAGTGCAGGAAGAAATAAGTGAATTTTATTTAAAAGAAAAGCATTAAAGAACATTTCTGTTTACAGCAGAACAGTGACTTTGTGTTAAATTAAAATAAAAAAAAAAACTCATTGCTGTCCAAATATAAAACAATTTCATATAACATTTCAATGAACACTAATATGGTAAAAGCTTCATAGTAATTCCACAGTAGGCGCAATCTCTGGTTCCACACCTCACCACTTTGGCAAGAAGTCGAACATCATTTTTACAGTGTATGAGCCCCACATTAGCAAGATACTTTGCACAAGACAAATATTGCACACGCTTGTTTTTTTCTTTTTTTTTTACTATATACATTAATAAACAACTTGGAATATATTTCTTGTATGCAATGGCTTTAAATAGTTTAAAACTCTTCCATTCTAAGACAATGAAGTGATTAAGGATGAATGCTGACATATTTCACTGGAGGCTCTTTTTGCAGAGTTGCAGCATGATAGAACTATAACTTCATGTATAGGGAGATGAGCGTATATGTAGACGCAGCATATACTGTTCTTCAAGACATTAATACACAGACTTATAAAAGTGGAATACTGTACATACAAAACACAAAATATCAAAATGAACACAAGTAAAATGGGCTTTTGGGAGGTGAAATGAGGAGGAATGTCTCCATGGAAAATAGCCCAGTCAACTTGGTGGAGAAGGAGAAGAAAGGACAGGTTTTCATACCTTATGGCTTATCTGTCTCATGTCATCTCCCCTGCACAGGCCCCTCCCTTGTCACTGAGGTGGCCCCACATCACCTTTTCTATTATCACAAAATGTGTCTGGCCACACCCTTACACACATACCACACCATGTGTATACATTGAATAGGTCCAGTGGCTTGCTTGTGGCTCGTTCAGTGAGCTGGACAGCAAAGTAAAGCGTGATAGAAGGCCAGAGAGTCTGTGCTTTGTCAGTATCCCTTTAAGCTGACTGAAGAGAAGTGGGAAAAGGGCAATATGGCATCACTGGCATACCCGGTTGGCAAGTAAAAGAGCTGCTCAGGTCAGGGGTCACCCAGGCTAGCATTAGACCACGGAGGAAGAGCTGGGGATGCCATGGATGGTGGCACCAGTTGGCGTGCCACTGATGGCATTAAAGATGTGAAGCGAGTCCGGAAGAATGTTCTTCAAGCCATCTTCCACGGGACTGATCTGGAAGGAAGATAAACAAGATATTTGTAAATAGTACAAATACTATTTTACTATTTTAGGACTAACATACACAAACCAAATCAAGGTGACAGTGACACATTTTTCATGAAGGAAAAGGGAAAAAACAAGAAAACATACATATATAATGCATATTTTGTATATGTATAAGCACTCAAATGCATGTATATATAAATACTGTATATGCATACTGTTTGCACACATACAAATGCATATATAGGATGTCCCAAAAAAATGTATACACACTTTGAATGATAATCATTCAGAGTATGTATACATTTTTTGGGACACCCTATATATGTAAATACACACATGCATAAAATTACATATTGGCAGTTATCTAAAAACCATTGTTTGTTGGTTTAGTCAGCTGGTTCAGAGGAGGCTATAATACATGCTAGTGTTAAATTTTGGTTTGAAAATAACAGGAGAGTTAAATGGTAAATGGCTACTGACAAGGAGCCTAGTGTGAGAATTCTCGACTTCTGCAAGATTTATTGTAGGGGTGCAAAAATAAATCCAATGTAAGGAAGAGAGCAGCCAGTCAGTAAGTATGTTCTGGTTAGATAAGTATGACATTGCCAGTCCATTCAGTGCTTGTGCAAGTGTCTAAAGGAGGATTTTAAAGCTGGCTGGAGTTGAATTGGCTTAATGTGCTGTCATACAATCACATTTGTTGGATACTTGTCCAAATTCCAGCTGCAGAATTTGAAAGAAGCTGGAGGTTGTTTTTTTTTTGGTGTGCACCTTAGGCAGAGCAGAACAGATGATATAAAGACTCAAAAGATGAAGCTGAATCAAGAAACACTAAGATTTTTTTGTTTTTGTTTTTGTTTTTTTTAACACTGACACTGTGAAATGGTATGGCAATAAAGATTTAGCAATAAAGATTTAGAGTGATCTCTGAGTGTGTCTGGCTGGACCAACAATTAACCACAAGTGTTGCATACTGTATTACCATCCAGTCTGCTTGTGTCAGCACAAGGGGAAAGCAGAGAAAGGTGTTATCAAAGATCAGATTATCAAACACTGTTTGCTTTACAAACAAAATCTCTCTCAGAAGCAGATTATAGCTGTAATAATATTAGTGTAGAAAATGTGACACAAGCCTGAGGAATAAAGCACTTACCTGCTCATGCATGATGATGGACAGTTCTCGAGCTAAGTCTCTATAGTTGGCTTTCATCTCATCATGATACTCCTGCTGGTCCTCTTTGATCAGCCGCTCATTTACGCCTAAGCCGTGGCCACATGCCTCCACGAAATGCCTGCTCACAAACATGGCGTTAATAAGTCTTAAAGGAGCATTACACACCTTTGCACACCCATTATTAACCAGCGACATCTCACCTGAAGACCTCTTTCAGCTGTTTGACCTTGTTATCAGGATACTTCTTGGCACTTGCATCATCAAGAAAAGCTCGGGCATATGCAAGTGGTCCTGCATTTACCTGGGGGTGGATTTCAGACTCATGTCAATTTTGTTTCATAGAGGGATGTCCATGTGTGTGTGTGTGTGGTGACAAGATTAGGCACCTGGACACTGATGCTGCCCTGTAGTTTGAGCTGCAGGCGGATCATGTCCACCTCACTGGACAAGCAGAGCTGTTTGATCTCAGCTACCTTCTTGCTCATCTCATCGATGGCCACCTCTATGGGACTCAGATCCGTGTGGTGCTGATACATCACTGCTATACGCTTCTTCACGTAGGGGAAGCAATGTGTGGCTGGAGACATAAAAATGATTACGAGTGGGTAAAAAAAAAATAGCAAATCGGTTGCTTTTCATACTCTCCAGTGCGTAAATGCTCTCTTGTTTTTGTGAAATTTACAGCTTCCAGTCTAGTATCTCCTTTAAAGGCTATTAAAGCAATGTGCTTGCAGATAGTAAAGATGTGAGATAAAGTTTAACTTTTGGATCTTTTGCACCATAAAAATATATGACTGTGATTAGGATTAGTGAAGGTCCTTGGTAAAGAGCTGACACGTTCACAATCTAATCAAATATTTCCACACATGCACAGAATGTTTCTGCTGAGTAATGTCATGTCTAAACTATGCATACCCATGTGACAGCCTTACACTCAGCATGTATCTGAAGCCTGGTTTGCTCTACTGTGTGAATATACAGTATATAGACTAGGAGAGGAAATGGACCGTAGTTTGGGAGAAAAAAGTGAGAAATACTCAAGTGAATAATGTAGTTTTTAGTATACCAAGGTTATTTGATGCAGACAATATCAATGCCATGCTTTCCTATGGTTATTTACTGTATGTATATATTAACTTCCTAAGAGTCTACTGCACAATTGGTTACTTACTTGTTAGTATAGTCCTGCGTTTACACTGCTCCTCAATCCCGCCTTGCTTTTTTCCTGATATGGTGAAAGGCATCTCAAACACAAAGCGACGGATGTTGTGGCTCTTTTCAAAGTATGTCTTTCTGTCCACCAGCTCCTTCTCCTCCAGGTAAGGCGTCACATGTGTCACTTGGATATATGCATACTTTGAATCCAGGTCTTTGGGGTTAATCTGCAGAAAATATGTGGTATTATATGGAATCACATTTTGTATAAAACCTACAGCCATTGCAGAAATCAATCCTTATCACTAATGAAATAAATTAAATGTCTCACCCTTCCAGAGTCCTGAATCATCTTCACATTCTCTTGCCCAAACTTGTCAGAGTACAACTTCAGCAGCCTCTGCGATATTTCTGAGAGAGGGGTGAATTTGGGTTCTTTGTAGATGTACTCCTTACCATCTTCATCCTCAAAGAAGCCCTAAGAAGCGACACACACTGAGGTGGTCAGAAAAATGTCACACTGAAATAAGATAAGATAAGATAAGATAAACCTTTATTTATCCTGAGGGAAATTATTGAAAAAAAGATAAAAACAAACAATAATACAGCAAAACACGTGGGTTGTGAAAGTGGGTCATTCCAACAGTTTGTTAAAACGAAACCTAAAGTTGACTAAAATATGAAAGACCACAAAACACACAGCTTTCGCTATCTAGTGTCCAAGCACAAAGACAAAAACCAAACTGCACTGCATGACATCAACTGTCGGTGTCAATTCAATAATATGAGACAGACCAGAAGAAAGGCATGGATTTCACATTGTCTATGGGTATTGAAGTCAATATGCCGCTTACTGTAGATTAATCAACTGTATGTAAAAAGTACAAAAGTGCCATGAACAGATGTGGAAAGCCACATCTACTGCATTTACTCAATGAGAAACGGTATCCTGCTACTATCTGTTTATCCTACTGTGATTAGGAACATTAAAGGACCAAAGATACACAGTGCAGATGAAACAGCATTGAACTGCATTAGCAAAGATTATAACACGGTCTAAAGTTACTGCACTCCAACTACAGTTTTAGCTTTCATACTGATTTACCTCAGCCTCTGATTCAGTAAACTGGTACTGCTGCAGGGTTGTGGATAACAGAAAACAAAGTCATTGTTATTCAAAATACTATGATGAATTATATGGCACACGGGGGGTAATTCATAAAACCAGTGCCAGATTTATGTCATCAGAGGCAGGTAGCCATGCTCCCTCATTCATAAATGTCATTTACACCTACTTTTCTTTGCATTTAAGAAGTGTTATGACAGTATTTCCTTATTGTACATTAGATAAGCAATTCATAAAACACAGCAAAAAAATAACATGTAATAATCTTGAAATGCGGCTGATGTTTGAAACTGTATTTGCCCCATATGTGTTAGCGATCAATACATTTTATATATAGGCCAAATCAGTTGATTAGCCCGTTATTTAAATGGAAAGTTTAGATGTCTCAGGTTCCCCTTACTGTGTGTTGGGACTCCTAGTAGAGTTTGGATGCCTTCACACTTTTTTCCCATTGTTCCACTGTTTTTAACACTCTAAAGACCCCAGTTGAAGTAGAGCTTTCAGGACAAAAAGTGTCTTGCAATGCTCAAGATGTAGAGTTCTTTGTGCAGGAGCACAAAGAACTCTACATCTTATACACACCTATGGTCATAATTAATCCACATATCACATAGGTAGTATGAGAAGTAGAAAAGACAAAACACAGTTCTTCAGGTCTATACTGTGTACAATGTTCAAAGACGTGTTCATTGCTTTGTTTTTTTTGTTGTCTTTTCATATGTCTTTTGAAATATACTGGGGCCTTAAAGGCATTCTTGTAATACAGCACTGATGGTTTCTGCAGCATTTTCCCAGATGTGTGTCCTTGTTTTGTTGTTTCTGCATTTCTGCCAAACAGTTGGTAATTGTTCGTATTGCCTCTCTTAAAATATGGAGCTCTAAAGCAGAGAATTTAGGTTTTCTTTGCTGACTTGATGTGTCTATTTTGACAACTAAGAAAGCAGTAATTTAAATATGATGCAGGTCATTAAAATATTAATTTTCATTGGCTTTTAACTGTGACACCTCTTACAACATCTTAACAACGGGCCACCTGTATCTATTTAACGCAACAGAAACTTTATGAATGAGCTTCAGTTATCATGGCGCTGGTTTAGCATAGTACTGTGTATTTATCATATGTTTTTATGAATTATCCCCACTATCTATTCATACCATTGCACCATCTGTTAGACCACCATGTTAAGAGAGAGACATGGCTCAGTGGATACTGTCTTCTCTATCAAAGCACACAGGCAGAGGTAAACACACCCAGCTCAGATTTTCAGGTAACACAAATTAAATTCTACATAAATGTTCACAATATAATGCAAAAATTTGGGTCAGTATAAAATCTTCCAAACTGAAACACTGAAGCAAAAACACCAAAATGAATGCAGAAAAGAAATGGACCAGCACCATGCAATACTTTTACAAAAAAAAAAAACAAAAAAAAAAACCCGGAAAGCAGTAGTGGTGAGTGAGTGTTACTGCTAAGACCTTTAATAAACAAAGCTAAGACAGAGAAGTGCAACGGAGTACAGCAGCACCACAACACACACAAGGCTCCTCAAACAAGCCAGCACGGTCTACTGCACAACTTACCGCTGCCTTCACAAGCATAAAAAGCAGAAAAGGGGCATTAGAGTGGATCTTAAAATGCTATTGTGGTCATGCTTTTAAAAAATAAAAACATCATCTACAGCCACCATGCTGTTACTTGCCATGTAATACCAACCAACAAATTAATAATTTAAATTAATCGTGATGAAAGCAAGTTTGAACGTTTTTAAGCAGAGTCAAACTATGGAGCCCCTTAGGGGTCATGTGTGAAAATAAAATAAAGTGGGTAAAAAAAAAAAAAAAAAAAAAAAANGTTTAAAAAAAAAAAAAAATGAGTTGGAGGTTTTTCTCTTTCTTTGTTTTTTCCTCGTTTTTTCTCCTTTTTCTTTTTTCTCGGGTTTTTTTTTTCGCTTTCTGTTTTTTTTTCTTCTTCTGAAATGTACTAAAAATAGGTCAAAGCTACAGCGCATGCAACGGAGCTGTTTTGCTACTGTTTGNTCTGAAATGTACTAAAAATAGGTCAAAGCTACAGCGCATGCAACGGAGCTGTTTTGCTACTGTTTGTCAACTCTTGGTAAAAGAATTAACCATTATAAATACATAAAAATACACTGTTGGAACTGCCAAACACTAGAACACTGTCAAAATTAGTAGTGAGTTAGTGACTTTATTCACTGACTTGTGTTTCATCGGAACTTATAGTGGTTACAGTAACAGACACGTTAGCTGCTAGCTAGCATTAGCATTTACCTAATCGGAAAAAGTTCCTCAACAGCAGCAAAACAGCTCCGTTGCATGCGCTGTAGCTTTGACCTATTTTTAGTACGTTTCAGAAGAGGAAAAAAAAAAAAA
>VXCM01001123.1:69739-113253 GCA_014773175.1 Lucifuga dentata
TTTTTTTTTTTTTTTTTTTTTTTTTTTTTAACCCACTTTATTTTTTTTTCACACATGACCCCTATGGGGCTCTATATAAATCAGATCAAACAGGGCTATTAGGAAATTTAAAGAAAAAATTGTAAAATTTATTTGAAGATGAACTCACCTGGCCAAAGAAGGCCACTCTGAAGTAGGTGCCAAGCAGCCTCTTGCCTGTATGCGTGACCTCTGTCACTTTGCTGTATGCACGATGCAGTGTGTCATACAGGTGGGCTAGTTTCTGTGCAAAATAATAACAATAATTAAAAATCTTTAGAGATTAATGGTAATTAACAATTATTGAACAGCCTTGTACCTCAAAGTCCCTGCGCTTCTCATAAATGGGGATAATGAGTTTGTAGATGTCAGAGATGAGCTCGTAACGCTCCGCTTTCCACAGTCCATCTGCACACTCCTCCAACAGCTCCATCAGAACATCCTGTACAACAATGGGAAGAAAAAAACCCCATCAATAACACTGGATATGAGTTCACATCAAAGGGGTTTAATACGTTAAAATGTCTTTATCGTAGGTAGAATCTGATGTGATGAGTAGATATTGGCGGTCCTCCCAAAAAAGATTCTTGGTTACAAGAAAGAAGAATTAAGTATGAATATTTAAACTATGAAATGTATTTCAATGATGTATTAATGAGGTTTGTCCATTTTTCGATGTCTTGGAAATCAGCTGCTAGGTGAATAGTTGACCAGTAATCACTTAAAATGATGATTTATTATTTAATGACAGGATTGTTGGAGATAATCTTAAGATATGAGAATGTTTAATATTTTTTCTCTGTTTAAGCCACACTTCCTGCATAAAGTAAGCATAACTTCACATTATATGATGACCACAAAACTTTAAAGGACATCAAGTTAAAGAGTCATGAAGGAGTCAGACTACACACAGTATTTAAGTACATGGCATTTGTTCAAAACCTAGTGCAGGCAGTTAGCACAGGACAGTAACTCAGTCATGGGGAGATCCAGTTGTAGCCCCGCTCCTTCATCTCTCTAACCTGATTGCAATTAACGGTTGTTTTCCTGTTATTAATCATTCATTCCAGAGCCTGCCATTCTCACCCCAGAGTTTCCCACTTCAGTCTGTTCACCTGACTACCTCACTTGTTCCCAATCCCAGTTTAAACCAGCTAGTTTTGTTTATTCTCTGCCAGATCATCTTTGGAGCCCAGATTGGGCATTCCAGCCTTCTTTCTGCCTGTCTGCCTGTTGTTTTTGGCTTTCACTTGTTTGGTTTTCCGGGTATCTGCCTCTGCCCTTTTAAATTTGTTGTCCTTTGGAACCTGCCCTGCCTCATTGACCACTGACAAGCGCCTACCCCTTGTTGGATTTGTTTTCCATCTCTGCCTGTTTTTTATTGCTCCTGTAATCCTGCCTGATGTCCAGATAAAGACTTTTCTTTCTTTCTTTTTTTTTACCTTACCGCTTGTACTAATGTAATTTTGGGTCTAACCTCTGACATAAACTGGCATACATTCACTATTCTTGTTTGCATTAATCATACATAAGCATTTCTAACCTCATTGAAATGGACATCCTGCATGCCTACATCCTCCATCATTGACGCTTCTTCATCAATATTTGGAGTCACGACACGAAATGCTGAGCAGCCCTGCTTGAACATGCCTGCAAACACAATGAAATGAAACAATATTTTTGCACAGTCAAATATTTCTTACTAGTTGAAGAATTTAAAATATATGAAAGAATAGAGCAGAATTATAAATTGGTTCTATTGAAGCACCTTTTCTCCGCAGGTATTCTGCCACAAGTGCTGCAACGTGCACATAACACATGGCTGCCTGCAAACAAGAACAAGCAAGAGCAAATGAGGAAAGTGATTTAACATGACACAAGACAGTATTACCTGCCAAAACAATGTTGACTCATATGGATGAATGAATAGATATCCAGTCAGTACTAAATATTTCAAATTGTGTACACTTATCGCCCAGATGAAAGCCCCAAGGGAGTCAATCATTTGTTAAATTGGACACCATCATGTCAAAATCCAACCTATTCAGCCAGAGACTGAGCAGGATCTCTTATGACAGACCTCTGAAAGGTCTCCATTCTTCACATGGATTCGAGCCATGCTGTCTAGCCAGGTCTTGCGTAGCTCTGGTGTGCTGGCATAAGACTTGGCGAGGCTGTACTGGAGGTCAACAAGCATCTCTGGATCTCTTTCGTGCTCCTTCATTTGCGCAGTAGCCATCAAAACTGTTCTGATCCTTTTGGTCAGGTCCTTCACATCTGATGGGAAAGCTGTGTTCTGTTGAGGACAATGCAGCAATTAGACTAGTCAATATTCAATAATTTGATAAATGCCAAATTAGTGCTTGTTTAAATGTATGGTAAATTTTGCCAGTATTTATTCATGTGAAACTAGACTGTTAATTATGGACATGAAAGAGTTCCTGACCTTAATAGTCTTGTCGCTGTTGGCACAGTTGTTGATTATTGACAGAGAATGCTGGAAGCGAGTACTTCCAATCCCAATAACATCAGCTATCAACTGACTGACAGCTATCACCACCTAAAGGAGAGGACAGGTGAAGAGTTATCAAATAGTGCTAAGCTAATATGAATAACCATTATTCAAGCCCCACAAATGGATGACTGTACCTGTAAGTGTGTCCGGACAAAGGACTTGCGACCTGTGTAGTCAAAGTTACTCTTCATGAGGAAGTAGAGTAGATGGGCTGCATCGCTGCGAATGGCACTCAGCTTGGAGTTACAACATTTCAAAATCTCATAGCAGAATGCGGCACACATGTCAGCACGGCCTTCAAAAAATGTGCATGGAAACTAAAGGGTGATGAAGACAGAAAGAGAGACAGGTCGTCAGATATGGTGAACAGCTGAGACCTTGACTATTGTTATAGGCAGTGCAACCCAGTCCTTCACACCTTGTAGATGAAGGTGCGCAGTGAAGTGAAGACCTGCTTGAGGGCTGTTTCTGACTGATTGATCCGCAGGAAACAAAGGTGGACTTCAAACACCTTCTTCATGAGTGGACTGTGGCCGTGATCAGAGCACAGCTGTGTCTGAGGAGAAGCAGAATATAAGCTTAGAAACTGAGAGAATCCATCAGAATCAAATTTACAATGGTTTCATTTAAGTGTTTGACTTCAAACAAGTATGTGTTGATTAATTTGTTATGTATGTTACCTTGAAACCCATGATGAAGATGCTGAGTGTATCCAGGACCGTCAGACACACTTCAGTGGCAATGTTGGCCTCCAGCAGCGACTGGTTTAACACGTCTGCATCCGAGTGGCTGTATGCTACACAGGACAAAAAGATAGCTGTAGCTCGTATCATATCATATCATATCATACATATCATATCTTACATATTGTATTGTATCATATATCATATCATATCATATATCATGAGACATTAGTATCAAAAGCAAAGCTTCTGCTAAAAAGATGGGAAATTTCATCAGTTTGAAAAGAAGTTTCATTCCAAAGTGAAACATCAATCATCTTATAAAGTACCTAATATAAAATGACTGGTAGGCACAATTTCTTTGCTTTTTCAAAAATGTGTTTTTGTATTTATATACACTTTACACAGCAGTTTGGAATGAAACTCTTCATAGTTTTGGATTGTTTTTGCAGAAATTTTAAAATAAAGTTAAGAGCAAATGAGCATGGCAGAAGGACTAGAGGGTTTTAAAGACTAATGTTCAGCTAAAATGGGCATGCCATCAATTCAACCAAATGAACAGAGCCAGTAACGTTTTGCAAACTGCTGCCTGCCAACCTGGTACACTCTTACCATGGTCTACAGATATTCCAAGAATACTTGATATCTTTCTTACACTGAAAACACAAAGAAATGATCTTTATTAATCAGCACCACTTAATAGACTTACCACATAGCTTAAGCCCTTTAAAGGCAGTGTATGCAGTTCATGGTACCTTGGCTTGCTGTTAGTCTTAAAGACACTTATCCAAGTAGCTTCTTAAGTTGTCAGTCAGTGGAAGGGAGTAAACAGAGATGTTCGCACCCTGGGCCTGGTGACACCTTGTGTCACATGGGAGTCATGTGACACAAGATGGAGGGATGTTAGAGTCACATGACTGGAGCTGCAAGCTGCTCTGGAATTGAAGATGCCCTGGTAGAGCTGTTAGGACTGCATTGTAAGTAGGTGATAAATGATGTTACCCTCTTACATTACTGTCATGTGGCTGTAACAACACTCATGTGTCTCCCATGTGACCCTAGGACTCACCTGGCCCAAGGTGTGAACAACTCTCAGAGGATAAATGTCAGTTTACTGCACACCGTTTACAGAGAACTGAAGAAGCTTGTTGGATCAGTGGTGAAATGCCCTCAAGACTGAACAGCAAGGCCAGTTACGTTGAACTACTGCTGATAGATATCCAGGTTGACCTGGATGACTGGGAAGAACCTCCATAGACATAAAGTCAGTGTAATGCTACAAACATGCATGTTGGCCCCAATTTAATTTTACGGGGATGCATCACATTGTGTCCTCTGAAGTATTACACTGTTTTCTGCCTGACAGTGGGCTGGGTTCAACAAAAGATGATGAAGTAGAAGATGCTGATGCTGAAAAGCATGATGAGTCAAACTACACAGGCTGAAGCGGACAGGGGCGAGGGTTCTCTGGTAGAGGATGTTTGATGGAAGTACAGTATGGGGCACTTACTGTGGTTAAAAGTGTATGAGTTATCCAGGCTGCTGAGCTGCTGCAAGCGGGCATGCATCATTCCCGCCCTGTTACGGGACACAGGCAGAGTCTGAGACTTCCGCTCATGTGCTATGGGTCCCGCCCCTTCCTGGTTCCTGATGAGGAAACAGGACAATGTTAGATGACTGGCTGACTACCAGCAGAGCTCAGCGTTAGTGAAGCAGGTTGGTGTGGATAATACTCAATCAAAGAGATCTTCTTCTATCCAAATATTGCAGCTGAAGATTCAGTGTATGGGAAGTGTTCAAATCAGAAATCTCAAAAACATATTAAAACACTTTTGGGTAATTTTTGTGCATACATATATCAACAGTAAAAATTAAATTAAAGTTTATGGTAGGTTTCATGTTTAACATGCAGTTTAATGAGATGGTTATAAAAGCAGTAATAAAAGTGTTAAAGCACTGAGTTACAGCGTCATGCATGTAGGAATGAAAGAGGTGGATGCAATATGTTAAAAGGGGACACCACCAATTTTGCACATCAAACTAAGTTTATTGGTGTTGGAGAGCACTATTCAGCACATGAAAACAACTATATGAAGGCTTTTGTGTGGCTGTAGAGGGAAATGTGCACTGTTGGGAAACTCATTTCCCCTTGCACAGCGCCCTCTACAGCCACTAAAGACTTTGTACAGTTGCTTTGACATGCTGAATAACCTCAACTTGATGTGTAAAAAAAGTCTCTCTTTAACTGAGAGAGAAAGTAGCTATGTCACAGCACTGCAGATCTTCAAGGTGAGAGGATATCATGCATTTAGTGTAAGAAAGGCAGTTCCAACGTTAATCTTACCCAAGCAGGACAGGGCAGGAACCAGCTTTTATTTCATTATGTTAATCTTGCCAGCATTTCAGTAAATAGAGATAGAGACAGTGGCGGGAGGTTAGAGAGAGTGAACACACAAAGCCCGCTGTGAGTCAAAGCCTGAACTCCCGCATAGTGGAGAGAGAATAAAATATGTGTGTTTGCATGAATCTTAATTTGTCTGTCTAACATACAGTACATATTAATGCATAAATACTGTATATATATATATACATCAACACAGTCACACATTACATTAACTGAAGTAGCTATTCTGTTGTCATAAATGCACAATTGAAGCACAAGAGGTCTCATTATCTCCGCAAAGGACATTATGTTTTCATTTGATTGGATTTTTGCAAAAAGATTTATGAGCCAATTTTCATAAACTTGATGGAAAGGTGGGGCATGACCTTGGGAGGAACCCATTAAAATTTGGTGCTGATCTGGATCCAGGAATGTTTTGTACGATTTCTTAACAGCATGGTACAGGTCGTGTTCAAAATAAGATAAAGACATATCTCAGATACAACTGTAAATCCTCAATCACTGTATACTGTATTAGCTAAATAGGGATTCAAGCATAATTGCAGTTAAATTGTTTTAAAAGACTGGCATTCATCATACTGTATACACCTGACAGCATTACCTTGCAATGTATCTCTTTCCCATGTACCTGAACTGATGGAGGCAGACTCTGAGAAGAGGTGAGGGAAGAATTAGACACTGCAGTTTTATCAGCATTACAGATAATGTTTGATAACAATCCAGATGATCTTACTCCACTAGAGTGAAGAAGTCCATCAGGTCAGAAGATGAAGCCTTGTTCCAGTACGTGAACAAAGCATCTGAAAGAGGAAGAGATTGACATAGTAGCGACGACTTATTTTTTTTTGCACACAGAAAGATAGAGTAGCAGAAGAAAGAGACAAAAAAATGTGACGCTACCCTCAGACATGCTTTTGAGAATATGCAAGAAGCACATAAGGAGGCTCTTGATCTCTGACTGCTCCAGTTTATCACATCGCAGCAGGGGACTGCCCGGGCTTGAAGCAGGCTGGTTCTGAAGGACAAAGACACTGATCAGATATAGACAGACATAAAAACTGTATGGGAATCTTGACCCTGTTTAGCTCACATTGCTGCCTCAAGAAAACTCAAAGTATCTTTTGGAATTCTACTATATGGTTTCGTTTGATTGATTAAAGTCTGACATGGATATTGGTCTGGTGTACTGTATTAAAAAGTTGGAAAACTAGAGGAGAATCTATATGCATACAACTATTAGGTTGTAACATGAGTAGCTACATGTTATATTTTTAGTCTGTTTACTAATATATATTAGCATAGAATATACTGTTTTCCTGAAGGCCTGGGGTGACAGTGGTTAAGCTACTGTAGTCAGCCACTGAGATGTAAGATGACTGAAGAGAGCTAAGATGGAGAGCAGAAAGAAAAGAGAATCAGAGTGAAGTAATAGCTCTACCAGTGGCTGGCGGTATATCAAACACGTTCCTTTGCCAGCATGGTCTAGTCTAGACCATGAAACTGGCTGGGGATGACTTCATGGAAAGGATGAGGCTATGTTTGTCTTAAAGAGTGGAAAACTAAAGGCTAAAGTTAGATTTCCCAAATACACAAGACAAGCTGAATAAAGATTGTGATGCTAGACAGCTTTCTTCACCCAAAATTTCAAAGACTGTTAGCTGATGTAGAACTATTTTTCTGGTGGATAATAACAGCAGAATACTGATAAGTGTCCCCATTTTCTCATTATAACTGAAAATTGTTCAAAGAGAAAATGAAATAAACATCTTATTTTGAGGCTTTCTATCACAGTGACAGCAGGAATAACACAGCACATGTGAGAGAAATTCGGAAATGAAGATCCCTAAAGTGTGCATGCATCTGGAGGGCAAAAGAGCAGAGAAAATCGTGTGACACTGTGGTGCAGCAGCTCTGCTTCATGGCATCAGACGACAGACAGGACAACGCCTGACAACCATCTGGCACAGAATGAGCTCAGAGTAAGGGGTGAAAAAAAACACACTTTCACACACTTTGACATTCCCAAATGGGACACGCCTAACAGTGATTGAGTACTTGATGTGAAATGTCAGACTGCAGGGTGCTTGCTGGTACACTAGGGACAGAGAGCAGGGAGAAGTCCATGGTGACACGCTTTGCATGCACGGAGAATGTGGACTCCTCAGCCTCCTTGCAGAAGTGCAGGACATTGACCGAGTGTCTCCGTGCATACTTTTCCTTCTGCCATTGGCCAGCAATACAGGGAAGGCGAGGGAGTTAATAGTACAAGTTAACAACGAGCAACTTTTTGTGGCAGTTATGGTATTTACATTAAATAGAAATCCTGAATAAGATAGAGGCACAATGAAAATGGCTATTACACACATCAGAGGAATTCAGGATTTAAGTTTGGTTTGATGTAATGCAAGCATTCGTAGGGATCTGATATACCTTGTCAAGAGAGTTGCCCTTTTCGTTGCTCTTCTCATGCAGGCTGTTGGCCGAGTCAATGCTAATGAGGGACCCACGTGAGTCTGATTGGCGCACTAAGTTTATGTTGGGGGTGGATGACGTGTGAGGGGAGGCTATAAGAAACAGAAGCACTTTTATAATCAGAAACAAAGAACTTTTTTTTTTCTTAATTTTTCACACAATCATCGTTTCAGTCACCAGTGCCGGAGATGACTCCAAAAATGTCTTTGTGCAAATTGGTGTCCAAAAAGGTGCTGGACCTGGGAGGGGTCATCAAAGTATTGGAAAGGAGTGCATCTTCTCTTCCATTCTGAGGGGAAACAGTGCAAGCATTTAATAGACACAAACCTACAGTACATACTGTATGTTCTCAACATACACCACTAGATGGCTCCCTCACATTGTTTGAGTGGTTGTTGGTGAAGGGGGATACTTCCTTCACGTTCAGCCTGTTGACGTTCTCTTGGAGCAGACCAAAGAGAGGCAAGTACAGGGTGGCCAACCTGGCTTGCTGGCTCTGAAATAGAATGAACCACATAACAGAATGTCTTGAGAAAACACACAGACATCATACTGTAAGACTGAAGACAAAGGCCGACAGACAGGGGTAATAATGAACTGCTGATACCTTGGAGGTGTAGCGGTCATCAAATGTGTGCTTTATCATCATGTTCTTCAGCACCTGGATGGATATCTGACGAATCTCCCTGAACTCCTGCAGAGCTGCACTGACCTCCCTGAGGAGCAGGCCGACCAGGAAGTGGTTCTTACAGAAGTCATCTGTCAGCGAGTAATCCAGCTGGAAGTCTGAAGGGAGGAAGAGGACGATGAGAGGTTAGGACCAGATGACAGAGATGTAATAGAAGAAACAGGATGAAGTCACAAAAGAACCAAACAATCAGAGTTTGTGATGATACTTAACAAAATGGCTTTAAAGACTAACGTCAGGAGGGCTCAGCAGCCTGCAGCAAAGAATGCTGCTGAAATTGATTATGTTGATAAGTGTATCTAAATCTATTAAATCCTTATGAAAATTAAGTTTTTGTCTAAACTTTACATGACAAACAAATTTACAGAAAAGATTAGGGAAGTGTTTGAAAGATTCAGATAGTGTGAAAAAGTTGTTAAAGGTAAAAATATATCAGTCACTGTTCTGCATCAGTATGATTATTGTGGAAAAAGACAAACAGGAGTAAAGGTAGCGATTAAACAGAACCAGTTTCTTACAGATGGTTTCCAGTTGCAAGTAAATAAATTACATTACACAAAAACGATTCTAATCCAATTTGAATGTCTCGTCTTGTTTAACATGATCCACAGTATCCAATGTCAAGCATGCAAGTTACAAAACGAGATCTGATTTCTGAGCTGATCTGTTCTGATTATTGCCTGATTGTCACTAGTCATAAAGTCTAAACCACTGGGGAAAAAATGTAAACTCAATTTATGGCACAAAAAACTGCACATATATTCAGTTTACATATAAAACTGCAAATGATAAGCTTTTTAATGCATTAAATGGACAGACAAATCATTCCACAGCAACAGTACAGCTGGTAGCTAAGTCATTTAGTTAAGGAGAGAATCTTTTTTTTTTTTTTTTTTTTTGACTCAGTTCGGTATTTGTTGAATGATTAGATCAAAGTCTTGTTTGGGAGAAGTCCAGAAAGCAGCACATTTTGCACCTACCTACTGGAGTATCATACGACTCCATGTTTGGCGATAATAAAGCTAATTAGCAAGAGAGAGGAGGAACACAAAAAGACACAAAGCAAGTTCTATTAAAGCAATGACTGCTATTACAGAAGCAACCCTAAAATCCCCCCTTAAATTTTCCTTTAAAGGACCATAACAGTGGTTTTACATGTTTCAGCCTAATAAATACTAACTTGAAATAGGGGCATTGTTTGACAAAAAGCTTCTTACCTTGAAATCTCAAGATCCGTCCCTTTCCAAACGGGATGGGCAGGTTCAAAGGGACGTAGTGCTCGTGGTTGCACACAACCCGCAGGAACTCAAACTTGAACTCAAACAGCGTCTGCGTGTAGAAACACCAGATACATTACTGAGACAAAAATAATACAGCCTTAAAAATAACCACAAAACAACAACATGGCCTGTTATCCTCCTGCAGGGCTCTGACCATTAAAGTCTCTAGGCTTGAGTTATTAAAAACAGACCAGGTCTCTTTGCTTTATCAATCATAGATTTCCATATGGGCTATCATGCACTTTTCTTACCATATCTTTATGTCTGCTATATACTGTTACTGTTTGTGTCACACTAACTGTAATGTAGCCTTGTTAAATGTTATATATCTGCATTTTTATGTCAATAAAGGAAGAAAAAAAACAATTAAAAAAAACTAATCAAAATCATTGTACCATCATCGTCACTATCATTTAGTCTTTTGTTTGTTATTTAGGTTTTCTGGGTTTTTTGGAAAGTACTTTTTGATGCTGCATCAAACATCATTATATGACATACACATAGAAGCTCTTTAAAAATGGTTTACAACATCATATTCAAAATACGTAGATTGTAATGTAAAAACAAGAAGGCACCGTATTTTAGAAATGAAAACAATGATAATAATAATTATGATAAACATAAAATATTATCATATTCCATGTAAATGACTTTATAACACTTTTGAAAAATAGGATATTAATAAATATCACCATCAGTATTGTTATTAATAGTAATATCTATTCAGCCATTAGTACCTTTGAATCTCCAGGTATAAAACCGTTGATATAGTTGTTGATCTGCTTGAATGCAAAGCCTCTGTCCATCAGGGTGAAACAGCGCTAAAGAATGAGTCAAAAAGTGCATCTGTCATCATTTTTAGTAAACAAGAAATTAACAAAAGACCTCATGTTCCTCTGCAATGTTTAAAAGGTCATGTCATGTCTGCTTTTTACTTCTGCAACCAGTACACGTTCAAACAAACTGTACTAACTCAGCAAGCCATGTGAACTGACTGCAGATCCTGACCTTGATGAAAACTGCCAGGCTATGGTTTGCATTCCGGGCAGCATCCAGATTGTCCTTGTATTTTTGCGTGATGTGTGGCATCATCATGTTCACCAGAGTCTCAACGGTGTGGTGGAAGGAAGCTGAGAAGCGCTGATTCCTGGACAGCTGAAGGGCACAAACCAGAATGTTGGTTTTAAGCTTGTGCAGAATAATACGCTCCAGTGGAACCACAGCTCCACAGAACAGGGTCACTCTGTTTCCTGAGTGGTATAAACTACTCTTGTGGAACAGTATTTGTTTCCACAGTGGCCCCCAGACAGGGGTTATGCCAGCAGAGGTTAAACACAGGAATGTGGTTGGTTATGGGGTAAGAACTAGTGCAGCCAATTAAAATGCAGAGCAGGCAGTAGTACTGTGGTTGTCCACAAGTACTCCACTTAAGAACAGTAGTAACCTCTCTGAGTCATGTCAAATGTACTTGTAGCAGACTTACCTTCACTTTACAGCTTTCTATCAAGTACTGAGCCATGGACTTTACTAAGGCTTCAAAGAAATACCAGGAGTACTGCAGGGCAAAAGCAAAAAACAAAACAAAACACAAAAAACCAAAAAACATAGAAGTCAAAAGGAAGTCTCCATTAAAATGTTGTAATACGCAATCAAATATGTCTCTTTAAAGGACCATGCCAGCGATGGTGAATGTTGGAACCCAACGTATACAACCTGCATATATGTCATGTTACAATTTCCAAAACATAAAACCGTATTTTAGTTTTCTTGTTACTTTTTCAAATCCCCTAATCTTTCAAAATCAAATGTTCAGGTGATACACCCACCTTAAAATTCAATGTTTCGCCTTCTAATACTTATGCACGATTGTAGAAGGGCCGCTCATTTTAATTTCTCAGTTAAAGTCCTTTTCTCCTCGGACTATGTTCCCTGGCGGAGACATAGTCTTCCATGCAGCTCCATGTTGGATCAGTTAAATAAAGATACTTCAACAAAAAACCCAAAGACATTTTGTTCGCTGTGATGGATTACGTATCTGAAACGTATTTCAAGTCTCTAGTTAATTTGAATAGTGTACTGGAATGGACTGAAGCCATTGGCAGTCTGGAAGGTAGGAAAAAATATCTAAAATATACCACTCCAGTGGCATATTTTAGAAAATGGTTGTCAATAATGTATTGTGTATATGGATTGTATATATTGGGCTCAAACAAGCACAATCACCAGTATGTTCCTTTAGCAGTAAAAATGTTACCTTGAGCAGCTTGTTACAAGTGAGGAAGTCAGTTGAAGGCTTCAGGATAGCAGTCATGGCTTTAGCCAGCTCCTCGTGCACTATGCGGGTGGTGGAGGCTGTGTGTGGCTCAGTTTTGAATACAAACTGTATCAGAGACACACAGAGAGACATGTCTATCCAGTACAACCACATATACAGATACTGGTTTGTGATACAGAGGATGAGATGTGCTTAGAATTTTACCTTCACATATGACCTCAGGTAGTGCTCCAACCCTTCCTCATGGCACTGTGCAACAATGTGAATCATGACTCTATAATGTAAAAAAGAGCATAGGAAAGGAAAGAGCATGAGAGGAAATGTATGGAACAATGCTGGGGGCTGGTGGTACTGTTCTCAGGTCAAAGGTCAAAGATCTAGAACTAGTTTATAGAAACAATCCTGAAAAATGAGAGGTCTCCAGTGTTTGTCTCAGTTTGATTCTCTGGTACATATTAAGAGCTACTCCTATACATTTAGGGCATTAATGGTTATATTAATATACAGTACTTTCAAATTTTTTTTGCATGAATTTAAGTCACAGTACACTGAAACTGAAGATTAAGTCGCAGAATGCTTGTATATGGGTCATGGAGATCTTGCCTGGTGACATTGACTGCCACGTCCTCATGGTTGGCACTGGTTAGCACCCAAAACAACTGATTCAGGATGGTGGGTAGGAACTTGATCATCACATGACTCTCCATGGCATGAAGACTCTGATTGCCAAAATGATAAAGCATAAAACAGTTACGCGTATGTTCATATGTACAGTCACATGAATCATTGTGGAGAATAAACGTAGAAAAACATTGAAGTTGTTTTCCATCAGACTCCTCACTGCACAAACAAAGAGGAGAGAAAGCGAGAGCAGTATGATGCAGGAGGAAACTAATCTAATAACAGCAGCAGGAGGACATGAGAGAACAGTACTGTGTTAATCACACATACCTTATGGTTCAGGGTATGGAATAAGGCAGAGCATGGCTACTGTGCATCACTGTCTGTGTATAGGACACGAACACAAGCCCTGCTAAGTCGTTTGGCATGCTGCCGTTCAGCATGGCTGCTCTGCCTGACCTGCTGTTTGACCCTCTGGTCATAATCTGTGCACACTGCCGTGTTTACATTAGCATATATTAGCGTTCAAGATGCATCAGACCAAGTGTCACCTTCCCTATTAATGTCCAGCCGAGACATAGTAACTTCCCATGGATTGGAGTCTGTAGGTGTGTTATCATATTGTCCCCCCCTGCTCGCGATAAGCAAACACTGACTTCCAAATATCCAAAAGAACTTGAAGCCAAGATAAGTGAGTGAGTGATGGGTGATATGAAAAAGTGACAACTGGGCCACGAGTACCACAGAGAAAGAGACAGACCAATTAGAATTTTAGTGATAGTTATTACCCATTATTAATATGCCACAGGTTTGCTGGTATCAGCATTATCATTAAATTCTGTACGAATGCTAAAGAAACTAGAAAGGCGCTCAATAGAGCTCATACCAAGTCCAGAAAAGCCTAGACAAAATGTTTCATATTCTGATAATATACTTGCTTAAAGACAAAGAAAGAAATAATAATAGAAATAATAGTAGGATTCAATTGCTTTACTTGTTAGAAGAAGCAATTGTTTTTAAAAATGTATCTGGATCTGGACAAAATTGCACCCCATATTTATCATGGGATAAATATGCCAGATTATTTTCAGTGAGACTGGTATATTACTTTTGAAGAAATTGCCAGAAATGTTTGAAAAAAATGCCCTATTTTGCAATGTTAAGAAATCATTTTTAAAATTCCTAGATTTGTCTGTGCATCCTGTCAGCACCAAAATTCAGCAGATTCAAAATTACATTAAAATTAGTTGATAATTTTTCAAGTAAACTTACTAAAACACAAACAAAATGACAGGCGCAGGTGAAAACCTAACCTCACTGGCAGAGATCACGAGCTCTGAATCTCTGGAGGCTCATTTCACAAATTGTCCTGAGACTTGCACTGTAGGTAAGCTACAGTATGATGTGGAAGACCCAAAAACATCAACCTCCATGTTTTTCAATGCCAATCAATTGTAAGTATCTGTGGTTTCATGGTGGTGTGAAGATTAACATCACAAGTCCAAACATATCCCTATTAAAAGAAGAGCAAATGCCATCCTGTCCAGATTTAGCTTCTAGTCCTCAGCCTTCATGTCTTTGTGCTCATTGCTTTACCTTCAGGTATTTGACCAGCTCTCCTCCTGATACTTGTGCTGTTGATGCTATGCTCTGACAGTGGTGAAAGAAATTGTGCAAATGCTGATCCTATGAGACAAGAACAGAAAGAACAGAACAAAATGCATTGCAAGAAGCTTGACTGTAATGTTCCATGGAACATATGAGGAAAAAAACAGCCCATAAATGTTAAAAAAAAAAAAAAACTAACCTGAGTGTAGACAGTAGACACAAGGTGAGTGGAGACCTTGAATAAAGGTTTTCCTCCATCCACCCATTTGATTTCAGGAACTGAATGCTGTAATAAAAAGAAATATCAATCCTTTGCTCAACAATTCAGTACATAAAGATCTACAGACATGCCCTATTGCTGTAGTTTTTCATATCTCACTCCTATTGTCACATTTTTTGACACTGTGGGTTGTGCTCAAAAACATCTTTACAAATGTAATAGTCTGCACATAAGCCATCATTGCAGTAGTGGAAGACAGCACATAAACTGAAACTGAACAGAGGGCCAAGATGTCTCCTTTAAACAGCCAAATCTTAATTTGTCCTGTGTGAGAGTACACTTTACCCTGCTGACGCCTTCCAGACAGCTAAGGTATCCAGCAGGAAGGTTGGCAGCCACAGGGATCTGACTGTCATTCATGACAACCCGGCCATCCTTGAGCAAGGGGAGCCAGGCGTAACCCGCTGAGGGTAAGGAGAGAAGATTGTCAGNCCCGGCCATCCTTGAGCAAGGGGAGCCAGGCGTAACCCGCTGAGGGTAAGGAGAGAAGATTGTCAGCTCAACGTGTCAGTAACAACCATAATACACAGAAGATGCATGCAGAGCAGCAGTAAAAGTGAACAAATAGAAGTAATTTCATGGACCCATGCAGACATTTTTGCAATCTGTGTCAAGAACTATGGAGATTAATGTCTGATGGGGTCTGGGAGAGCAAAGGCTCACCTTGCATCTCAACAACGTCTCTCTTCTTAGTGCTGGCTTTGCTGTTACTATCACAGCTGACATGGTAGAAGGTGAAGAGCAGATGATGTTTCTCATGGAGCTGGGTTGGCAGCTCAATTTTAAACTGAGGGATAAGAACAAAAAAGCACGCCAATCCTTGACTGAATTAACAAATCCATATGTTGTTCACTGCATTGTCTGCATGGTACTAATCATTTAGGCTGTTTGTATAATTTGTCACAGGAAGTCTCACCTCATCATAGAATTCGGGATTCTGCTGGTGATGTAATACTGCAGCAAAGGCATTTTTGGTAAACAAGAGTCCTCCAGGTCGGCCGTAGATGCACTGTGGAATGATCCAGATGTTAGTTGGGTTATCCTTTGTCCATAAACTCCCAGGGAACATGAGAGGTTGAGTTTACCTTCAGTGGAACAGCATCCTCCTCATCTGAGTCCTTGAACTCAACACAGACTGCTAGGTTTCTGGCCTGAGGAAAAGATGATTCACTTAGACACACTACAAGCACAGTGTCTCCACTAAAAAGTCCATTTGTTTCAGCAAAGAAATCATGCTAAAGTAAATGTTTGTCATACCTTTGCAAAGGCCTTTTGGTTGTCGTACTTCAAGTGCTTTGGGTAGACGTAGAGGTGATTGTTGTAGATAGTGAAGGGCTGAGAGCATTTGGCTATGCATGGCACAAACTCCTCCACTTCAAAGAAGATGTTGGTCTTCTCGCTGCTACCAAACTGCTTCACAGGAATGTAGGAAGAGGTAACACAATCTAGACATAGAAACAGGAGGGAGAGAAACCATATATAAACAGTCTGCAGGCACTGTGACAAATCAAGGCTGAGCAGGAGCAGCTTTTATTATTCTTATTAGCTGAATGGACTGAATTAAGAGGGCTTACTTGTCAAGTCAGGGGCTACGCTGTCAATGGTAACATCAAGGTTTCCTAAGATTACAGGCAGCTTGGCCATCTTCTCTGGCCTGAAGAAAGGAAAATAAGCTCCAGTTAAGGCTTTGCTATCATCTACCAAAGAATGAATGGAAACAGGCAGACAGCCTAGAATTGAACAGAATTGGTAATAGTATTTCATTATATTTGCAGATGTGAGCAAATATCTTCAAAACCAACATTCATTTTCCAAAGTACAACCTATAGCCACATATTTTCCTCACTGAATCTAAAGTACGTCAGCAGTACTTCTGCAAGACTAATCACATAATTAACAATAATAGGCACTAACTTTCTGAAATCAGCCAGCAGTTTGAACATGTCGTCATTGGACAACTTGTTGCTGTCCTGTTTGTACAGCGCAGAGAAACGAGCACTTTTGTCCAGAGTCCCTGAAGCATCTTTGAACAAAGGCCTGCAAGAGAAAAAAGTTGAGTCAGAAACATTTCTCATTTGCAAAGGAACTACAGCTACTACTACTACCTATCAGCCATTTGGCTGATAGGTAATCAAATTTGTGAACACTGATTTCTGCAATTGAAGGGTGGAGGAAGGGATTTGGTTTATTTCTTTTTTTCTATTTTTTTTTCTATTTATTTTTTGTTGGATATCAAGTAATGAAAATGTCAGACCTGTCTTTTGAAATCTACCAAAGAATGAATGGAAACAGGCAGACAGCCTAGAAGTGATTTTTTTAAATTATCATTGATTTCTTTCTTTTTTTTTTTTTTCNTTTTTTTTTTTTTTGACTAAAGTGCTAGGCTGAGTTTAGAGGTATTTTAATTTTAATTTTATTTGTATTTTATTTTAATTTTTTGAATTATCATTGTTTTTTTTGATTAAAGTGCTAGACTGTGTTTAGAGGTATTTTAATTTTATTTTTATTTTATTTCAATTTTTTGAATTATTGTTTTTTTTTTTAATTAAAATGCTAGACTGTGTTTAGAGGTATTTTAATGAAGGATTTAAAATATGTCCAGGAGACCAATGTTTTTTTTTTTTTTTTTTTTTTTTTTTTTTTTGATACTGTAAACCTTCTGGACCTGTTTTTTATGTAATATATTATGTTGTTTAATCATTTTATATTGCAGGTAGCCTTTTTATCATCATGACATGGGACTATGGATGAAAATTAGTCAACTTTGGCTAAATCTGGCATATTTACGTTTGATTGTATATTAATGTGCATTATTTGTCCCAATTAAATAAAATTGAATTGAATTGAATTTCACACGGCCAAAGGAGGAGAACTGACAGTCTGGCTGAAAGGCTGCGTCATACACAACTGATGTGTTTGTGTGTGCTTTCTTTCTCGCATGTAAGTCTGTGTGTATCTGTATATGTATCTCTGCATGAGCTGTGGCCCTGGTAGGAAAGCAGATTTTGTTCTTAAAATCATCTTAAGGGGAATTCCAAGTATTTATACATAATATAATAATTACTGAGAAATAATACACACACACAGATACTGAATAAACCAGAAAGTACCTCGCTGCCCAGGCAAATGGCATCCTGTACTGGCCTAACCTGTTACAGGCCGCCTTGGCATTTTTCAGGACCTTTTGTGCCACCTAGTGGAAAACAAGAACACAGTGCGATTAAAGCTTCACCATTTAATCATGCAACAAATATTTCTAAGTTTTGAGAATAGAATTTCCTACACTTACACTTGAAAAGTAGCACATAGATGCCCAAATACACTCTGCATCCACACAAATGCATTTCAATTTTTTCTCGCTTGAGTTTCATTACTACCTGCCACAGCACTTTCATGGTGCATAACCCCATTTGTGCATACGGCCAAAGTCAATGCCTGTGCTGAGTGTCTGTGCAACTGGTCAGCACTTTTAAAAAAAAGGATGATTATGTGCATATCAAGAGGAATAACCTAATGGAATTCGCTGAGCGTGGGGGAATGTATTGCCTTGTGAGGAGGCTGCTGATGTGTGCGCTTGGGTGAGTACCTTTGTGGAATCTGAACTCTTCATGTATGGCTCAGCACAGTGAGTGATCCCCCCTTGCAGCACCTTTTCTATGCGAGCCACTAGGAAGATGTCTGGGTGTGGGCATGTTACCGAGAAAATGCCCTGCAACAAAAAATGTTAAAACAGACTTAAATATGTGTGGATTTGTTGAACTGGGTACTATTGTTGAAGATTTTTTAAACACCATTCACCTGTCTTGGATACTGCATGGCTGACTCTGGCACCCCGTGGACAAATCGTTGCCCCCCAGAGTGGCTTTCTCCACCCCCATTCATATACTGACTGTTGTTATTGGCCACCATGCCTCTAACTGATGGGTGATTTAAGTCCACATGGAAGTCAGCAGAGATCTTTCTGCTGTTCTGGATGTCGAACAGTGACAGAGTGACATAGAATGGCTCCACCTGAAGAAAGAGCAGAAAAATGACTGAGTATTAAACAGTGGACTTGATAATTCCTTGTGCATATTTTGCACATTTTGAGAAACCAGTGTACAGTATCAGGACCTATACAGTATTGATATCCCAGTTCGTACTGTCATTAAATTTCAATGGAAGGAGCTAAATGAACAGTCATCACAGTGACTGCTCAGTGTGTGTGTGTGTGTGTGTGTGTATGTGTTTGTGTGTGCTTCACAGTGGTGACTCTGTAGAGACAGAGGATGGTGAGTCTTTAATAGACAGTTTCTGCTGGGAGGGACAGCAGGACATTAGACTCCATTACAAAGATTGTTCAAACCATTATGCCTTTAGCCTGGTTGCTATGCCAACAGTGGCCCATCAGCAACCATCCGGCCACCATGACAAACCATTCCATCTCTCTTTATTTAGGTGGATATGTTAATATTATTTTTGTTATTTTAGATCTTATTGTGGCCACAGAAAGATTGGTCTTACATTAGTTGTGGGTCCGTCCTCGTTCTCTGCCACGCAGCTTTGCAGATTGAATGAGAGGTCATTGCAGTTCACCAAAAGACGCTTGCCAAACTTCTCCTCAAACTGTTTCACATCCGGTTCTATTCCTGAGAAATCTAATTTCTGAAGAGGGAATAAAATGGAGGCTGTCACATAACATTAAAAGTAGTGTTGTGTGATCTTATTACCACAAGTGAATTCCGCTTAGATTTACATTTAATCACCTGTGTCTCTGGATCCAGCGTGAACAGCTTCAATCTTGTTTCGTTCCTCATCCTCGACTCGATATCTCGTGCGCTCTGAGGGGAGGAAAGGTACTTCCTGATTTAAATCAAACCACAAAGTTGGTTGAGCAGTCAGAAGCACTGTCTGAGAGGTTTCCGTTTCAACTGGATTTATCATTAGGACAAGTTCCATCATTCACACCCGTCAGGAAATGAGGCCTCATATTTTATAGGCTGATCAAGCGGGCAGAGAGGCCCAGCGGTGAGGGTACCAGCAAATCCGCTTCACTGCAGCGCTGTGGAACCTGCCAAGCTGTTTTCCAGCTAACTGCTACTGCCAGTTTCCATACACATATGGCTTAACTACTGCCTGCCACTCAATATCATTACAGCATGTGAAGAGCTTCATTCCAAAATACCAAATATCCATCTGTTAACACCCTGAAAGTCATTAGTCAATATTTTATCTATAAGACACAGATGTTTCTCTGATTATACTTATTGTGCAGTATTCATATGAGCATGTTATTATGTTAGCTTTCCACTAGTAGATATGATATGAACATCTTTACACAGGGTAAACAATGATGTGTGCATTGTTTGTTCTTGGAAAAATCTTGATCAACATTCTGAATGGAAAAGTTGCATTATGGAATTATTCTGACAATGATTAGTGTAACAGATGAGAACAGTTTTCTGTGTTTAGTGTCAAAGCAGGGCAACAAAAAACAAAAGCATGATTGAGAACCTAAATTCCAACCACATGTTTGTAACAGAAGAGACCTTCTTCAATACTTAAATGAGGGATGGAGATTTTATCATACATGTCCAACTGATGATAAACCAAACACATGGGCATTCAATGAGAGAAATTAGAACCAACCTGAAAGCTGTCCATACTGCCAGAGGAACTGTCTGACTTCCCAAGCTCATCATCTAGGGGGAAAAAAAAAGAAATCATTGGAGTCAGATCCAGTGTAGCGGAACAAAAACTTGCTGTTACAACTTCAAAATCGCCTTGAATTGCTGACTGACATGTAAAGTTCAGTAAACAGTATTTCTGTTGTGTAGGAATCAGGATTTAGAAGAAGACTGGTCTATAAGAAAGCCAGATCGCTTAGAACACAACTGCTTTTTTTTCTCTCCATACATGGCGTGATTAATAAAAGCTGAGGAGTTAGGGAGATTAGTGGAATGTTTTGTGCTGAAGCATTCAGCCTCTTTCCTCTGAGCGCTAGGCCTCCTATGAGACAGGAGGTGAGTATTAAAAGCCTGGGTGGTCCGTTATTACATTGCCACACATTATGGAGAAGTGTGGAGAACTGAACTGAACCACAAATAATGGGTGGTGGTGTGAATGAACAACATGTGATATATATATAAACCTGCTACAGAACATATGCCACAGTATATAAACTGAAAACAATGTGATGACCAGCTCCAGGTATGACTGAACACTATTACTGATATCATAACTGAAAAACATTCTTCATATTAGCAATGTATTCTTCAAAATAGCACAATTTAAGCTTCTATAATGCAACTGCATGGTATATATTTATTCATCTTTATAGAGTGTATGCAACATATGGGAGAAAAAAATCAATTGTTTTGCATCATCTCAAACAGATGTTCAGGATCATACTTTGCATATTTTACCTACAGCTATGGCTAGGACTGATAAATCTTCCTCAGCACCTCTCATGGTACCACAAGGTTCCATTTTAGGGCAGGTATTCTCTCTCTCTCTCTCTCTGTCTTCGTCTCTCTCTCTCTCTCTCCAAAATGAAACTACTGACTGTGGGAAGTATCTGATACTTCCCACCAGCCAGCAGAAATGCAGAAGCCTTTTGGACTTAAACTCCATCCACAGTTCAGTGGACATATTTATTTTCACTTGACATTGTATTACCTGGATGAATGAGATTAATCTACAGAGACACAGAATATACTGTAGCTACAGTATATCTCCCTTTAAAATGGGGTGCTGCCAATTTATGTTTTATAAGCTTTGCCAGGTCCTATAGATCTTCTGACCAATTACTCCTTTCCATTCCATGATCCCACTTCAAACCTCAGCATTTTCCCTTTGCCAGAGACTGAATAACAGGTAAGGTATTCCTTTTCTATCATTATTTTTAAATCAAAACCCATCTTTTTACTTCTGAATATGAATCTGTGTTGGTTATTACGTCAGCCATGAAGGTTATTTTTCAACAGTTCTGTTTGCTTTTAGCAGGATTATTCTAAATGTTATCAGCCAATTCTGACAAAACTTGGTGGAAGGCTGGGACATGGCCAAGTGAAGAACCCATCAAATTCTGGTGCCAATCTGGATCCAGGTGCAGATCCAGGAATTAATTTCTTAGGTATCTCCCTGTCCTATCCCCAGAACAAGCATGCTTTGTTTTTGTCAGTTTCTTCAAAGTAGTACACCAATCTTAATGAAAAAAAGGCATATTTATCCGATAATGGACTTTCTATCATATGATAAATGGTCCAGGTCCAGATAAGGATCTGAGTCATGGACTAAAATAAATTCTTGGACAGGCTTCACATTATGGGACACTAATGTGACGCAGAGGTGATGCTGGTTCAGTAACATGCAAACTAAGACACACCCAGAAAAATATTATGTTATTTATAGTTGTTTCTTTCTCTTTAGATGTATAGATATATAAGAACAAGACATGTTTTGTCTAGACTTGTTCAGCCTTGGTGGAGCTTTGAGCTCTAATTAGTCCCCTTTGAGTTTTTCAGTGTGTTTTTAATAAACTGACTTGACAAAAGCAGAAAGTGTTATCATGGTCTTCCACATTTCAGTCTGCAAAAAGCTGCAAAAACCCTGGATATTTTCATTGCTATGCTGTGAGAAGCCCAAATTCCTTCTTATCAAGAAACTGGATATTATTTTGACAGGACAAAAAAATTCCACACACTGACAGATACAAACCATCATGGATGTCTCCATTCCTCTTCTCCTGCATGGCAATCTCAAAACTACTGTGCAAGATCTTGTTGAGCGTGTTGATCCAGTCCTCCATCTCTGCTTCGCTATCTGCAGCCAGCAGGTAGGTGCTTTTATCTTGCATCTTCAGCTCAAAAGCAAACCTCCGAACCTTGTTGTTCTACAGCAACAACATAGAAGATTGGAAATTAGCTAAGAGGAATGAAAACTTGGTGAATACAGTGAGTTACAAAAACAATATGAAAGGCCAAGAGCCCCAAAAATCTATAAAACTCTTTTGGAAAGGGATGTGAAGCTAAACCCAGACTCAACTGTGCTGCCACAGAGAGCAAAGTTATGGAAGCGTGGATTATTTCCAACTGCATAACAAAGTCTCCAGCTCCATCAAGCCTGATGTAGAGATGGAACTGATGAGTGGAGTCGGCAGAAATGGGCGGGATCTGAAGAGTATGACCTCCAACCAGCCAAGAAACGTGATGTCACCATGCCATTTGGGCTTCAGCACATCTCTGTTCAGCCTATTTAGAACCTAAAGCTGCTGAATCAGCTGCATGCTGCGACACTGCCGAGACTTGCTGTGTATAGATTTCAATAAAATATCCAAACTTTAAAGGGATGGGAAAGTCATCTCATTATTGGCAGCAGCCAGTGGATTGTTATGCTGTGGTTATTGCTGTAGATTTGAACTGTGGAAACAGCAGAGTGGGAGTAATAGGGAGGGAGAGTCATTATCTGTAGACAAGCTGAGTAAACATGGGAATGGGTTGGGACAGAAATAAAATAGGAGACTTGATTAACAGACTGAATCATTCGATAGAGAGGAAGGCATGTTTTAGTTTTCTAAATACAGTTGCAGAGATCCACAGTTGCATGACTGGACCTGTTCACTCATAAGCGATTCATTTACATTTGTGAGCCCTTTTTTACTTTTGGTTAGCCTACCAAGACTGTTCACACCCTGAATTCATATGTGATAAATGCTGTTTGTGCATTTATATGATTGAGAAAATGTTGGCATCTTGGAGAGCAGCAACCTGAGGCTAAGTATGACATCATCTCACATGCCATTACAGCTGCAGAGTTTAACATCTGCAAATCCACATCTAAATCTGAATTTATGTTTCATATAATCCCATTTGAAGCTGTCCAACTTTATAATACATAGCAGTGTAATTGTGCTGAATGACTTTATTGCCAATTAGCAACAGTTTTTCATTCCCAACACAATAGTTTTAATGAAGGCTCTGTGTGATAATAAATAGATAATCGACTAAGTCAGTAAGGCATCATTTCAAGAGCATCTTGCTTTAATAAATTTAATGTATTCCTTGTTGAAACAGAACAGCATGACATAACACAAGGATGGATAAGCCAGAACTACAAATTGGTGGGATATCAGTTAAGGCGAGAAAAGATCAAAGATCTGTTTCAGTTTTATGGATTGAATTTTTATTAATCCCCCCTCACATGCAATGAAGAAATCATTAAAATACACCATATTCAGGTAATTATAATGTGATTTTGATATAAAGCTGGAATATAGACTGTATTTTTGGTATTTATGATGTAGAGTATTTATATTATTAAATATTTTTAATTCTATTCAATTACTCTGGGGTCCAGTCACTGAAAAGAATATAATTATGATGTATTTCAGGTAGTTTAAAGGATAGGGATTGGGATGCTTCCATTGCTAAAAGGATGTGAAGATTTAGAGTAGAGGGACAACATAACCTGCACAGATGAAACCCAACACACTAAAGCATGCAAAGACAAGGTTCATGCCCACTTTCTCCCCCGATCATGTGATCCTTGTCAAATGCTTAACCTCCATTCTCATGTGACATACTCCACTTTGAATATCTAATTAATGCCAGCTGAATGCCTGACAGTAAAATCAAAATCTTTCAAGATGAAAGAGAGATAATAATGCATCCAGTTTCTAATGCTAGCATGTGGTATCGATTAAGAGACCACATTGTAAAGTGCACGGAATCTTGACATCAGCATTCACCTTGTTTCACCAGCTGAGAGTCAGCTGTAAAGTGCAACCTTGGGGAAAAGATGGTTGTTGTTGGAGGAGAGAGCTAAAGTTTCAAGGAAATGGACTAAAGAAGGTCTGACTAATACAGCAGCAAGTAAACAATAAACTACCCTGCATGTTGGAAAGTACATTTTCACAGACAGTAAAAGTGGAGAGGAAGTTGCTTTGTTCGGAAACTAAGCTTAGTTCCAGTAAAGGGACACGGCAACACCCTGCACTCATCAAGCAGTGAGGCTACCATGGAGCCAATAGGGATATCCCGTTTGGCAGAGCAGGTAGTCATCCAAGGTCACTGCAGTACAACCATCACTCTGCCAAAAACCACTGGAATATTTCAGACTGTACCTGAACAACACCCATACACGAATCCAGGAAAATGGTGCCTTTGGGCTCCTTGGAGATCTTCTCATCCTTGTAGAAGTTTAAATTATAAGAGCCATCTCCTAGCTGGGTTAGGTGGAAATACCTCCTCTTGAATGACTGAAACAATGAAAGGAAACTACATTCACATTTTAAATATTGGTACAGAAAATGAAGTGTTTTAGTAATAATTTCAAGTCCATCATGCACAAGTGGTACAAAGATGTATTTAATGATTTAAACAGTTATAATAGTTTGTAAATTTAGTGGGCATCACCACTGTCTCACCCTCATGGTAACACTGATGGCACTGTTCATGTTGCCTTTATAAAGCCACCCATGTTTGGTGATCCCATCTTTCTGGGAGCCTAAGGAGGCCGTGTCCTGCATGGGACAAAGACATGACATTAGACAATTAAAAATACACTTATGTCTTACCCACTGCAGTGAGGAAAAATCTCAGCAAGTCACGCTGTGACTGAATATTTAGATCTTGTTATCTGTGTATATATTACATTCAGAACTTTCCAGCAGAGTGAAATCATTTCACATTTGTCAAAACAAGCTGATTTGCACTGGAAACACGATAACGGTCTATCAAAGTCCAAGCAAGCATGAAGAACATTAAACAGGTTACAACCATTAAGCCAAATAAATATCTCAATCTTCATAGCTGATCCGTGTCCAGACGGACCCTATCCTCTCCACATAAGGGGTGGGTAGTATTAGATCACATCCTTCACTGTTAAAGATCACATATAATGAAACACACAGCTACCATAATCCATAAACTATAATGATCTGTGAAAATAAACCAATTAGGAGAGCAGTGAAGGAAAAGGAGATGACGCACAAGCTCCACAGTCCTGCCTGGTTTACATCAGCTCTGCCTGGACAGAAAACCTGTCACAAAATGTTCCGCTGCCTGTCTCTGAAAGACAACAACGAACTCCATCTCAGACACTTTCACACGGACAAGTGTAAATGGTCTTTCAAGATGTCATCATCTTTTGTCCAGCATATTTTTCCTTTCTCTCAGTCACTCACAGCAATTGGGTTTTTTAAAATTGCTGCCAGTATTTAGAATATTTTTCAGTACGTCTTGGGAAGTGATTTGAAAAGCATCTGGAAAGATTCAGTGCCTGTTTCTCCTCATCACTGTCTAGACATCATTCATCAGTCCCCAGATGCAGACAAATCACTGGGTTCAGTCTCTCTGAACTACAGTCTGCTCTATATTTATCCAGAAAAAAGCAAAGGATAAAGCAAATCAAACAGTTGCATTGTTAAACTATTGTCTTACAAAGGAAGACGACCAATGCTGCATTTTTGTCAAAACACATAATCTATTGGCCTGTGCTGTTATCCTTTCACATTTTCAGAATTGTGCTAAATGATTTATTCTGGGGATTTTAGGGGAAGAGTTCAGTTCCTTTTCCTTTATCTGCATAAGCAACCTCCCTTCAAAATGAAATTGTAGAGACCAGAGAGAGAGAGGCGAGGGTTGAATGAAGGGTGACTTGGATCTTGTCATTAGCTTTGTTGAAGTGCTGCCCATCCTGTCAGAGGTAAGGCTTAGTTTGTGAGGCTGAGCGGAACACGACCCCTGACCCCTGACAAACTGGCAGAGCCCCAGGTGCTAAAAAATAAGCTTTCCTCAATGACAGCTACATTAAACAACACACAGCTAAGGGAAAACAAAATATTCTGCTTTTGTTTTCTCAAAACCTTAAGAGTTTTGCATTCAAGGATCGTTTGCTGCCTATAGGAGGCGCAGTTTGACATGAGATGTGAAGAGGGCAGGACTCATCGTCATACATATAGCTTGTCATGGATGACCTTGTTAGCTCCACATCTGTATCATCCGCATCTTCGCATAGTCATTGTTGCTTTGAAGCCTCACAGCTGGAAAGCCTCTCCTCAGCACCCAGTGTCTGTCAGGTGACTTATGACCCTCCTTGTTGTGCGCTCCCACAAGCCATTCCAAAACCAACAAATACTCATTTACTCTGTGCACAAATACACACCCAGCCAGGCCTAAAATTACACAAATGAGCAGAAGATAAGAAGAACCACATGTTGCACTGGACTTGAACATTTTGAAGGAGGAGAGGAATCCAATACCTTTGGAAACATGGTGTACCAGCAAAAAGTCTTCAAGTACTTCATTTTCCTCCGTTAAATTAAATGCAGATATTAAGACATAAAACTGCTTTCGTCTTTCAACTTTAACGTAGCGGGAAGGTCAGAACACTTTCGCTAATTGCAGTATTAAATGTGCTACCTTTCTATGAAAGAGATTCAGCATGAGACTCAGTAAAAATGTAATTCCTCTGAATTAATTAAAGATTAGTTTTTGGTATCTTAAATGACGGAAATGTCAGTAGAGGTTCTATATGCTGGATTTAAACTAACCTCATCTTTGTCCACATCTTCATCAACTTCAAACACATGGACAGCTAGTTTATCAGGTCGGGACACTTTGCTGTAAAAGAACAAATTGCGATTAACAGGCATCTAGGTATTAAGAGATAAGAAAAACATATAATTTCTTAACAAAGTGCTACAGATGAAGCTAGCACCACCTGGAGCAAATACTCCTCAAAATTAGTACTTTTTATATTTAAGTACATTTCACTTTATTACTACTGTACTAACTTAATTCTAATGCTAAATGCAGGAAAGCATGCAAAGAAAGATTAAATTAATAACTGCTGATTTCCATTTACTAAAGTAAGGAATTAAAGTTTCATTCAGTCTCCAATATTTGAATTCTAAACAATCTATTATTCTATTAAAATGGTTCTCATACTGGGACACTTGTACTATCAGTGGTCCTGACTCAATGGCCAGATGACTTTAGAACTTTTGGCAGAGAATCACGACAATTAAAATCTCTGGAAATCTATGAAAATTGTGTTCTTGCGGCAAATTATTAAAATATAAAATGGGTTTCATTTGCTGTGAACTGGCTAAAGGTTTGGATAAATGGAGGGAGCGAATGTAAGCACACATGAACATGAGGCTTTTCTGTGATTTTTTTTCTTAGAGTTGGTAGCTTGTTGGTGTAGGAGGTACTTAGATGTTTTGGTTTGCTCAGAGGTGGTACTTAGTTCAAAAAGTTTGATATAATCTCTATTCCTGAATATTCATCCTTTCATCAGGCATTATGAAAATCTTTCTAACACATGTTGTCTCGTGTGGTGACTGATGGGATTTTAATTTGCATTTCTGTCATTTTTTTAATGCATCAATTTTATGTATTTGCAATAATCTCATGAGAATCCTAAAAACACCAGGATGAATGCGTATTCCAGGAATGCTGAAAAGTGCACGACTGTTTACAGAAATGTGTCGAGATGCATAGATCCTGCTGGGAAAATGAAAATGTGCCAAAGGTAAGAATGACTTTAAGTGAAAATGTGAAAACAGGGGACCCGCGTCACGGTGTATTGTTTCAACTTCCCCAGATTCATGAAAGTGACAAAACATTTGGCAACTGTAACACTGTCAAGGACACTGTCAACATGTAAAAATGATATTCTTTAGGGAAGAGGCTGGAGCTGATGACACAATCACCCGACAATGAGGGTGGTTTCCACACTGGCTGGAGTTGACGCGCAGTAAAAAAAGAGACACAAAATAAAAAAAATATCTGCATGCTGCCTTTCCTTGTAATTCAGTCATGACATTATTTCAATAGCAGGCTATGAAAAAGGTGACAGGCTGTCTTGGTTTACTGAAATATGTGTGGCTGTCTGTGTACTGTGTGTTTTACTTTGAAATCTCTGGCATCCAAACATTACGTGCAGTTGCTGTTCTTACTTGCCCATCGGAAGAATGTCACGGCACTCCACTATACATCCTCAGTGAAAAAAAAAGTGCAGTGCTGAGGTTGTTAACCAAAGACTTACATTGGAAGCTGTCGGAAGTCTCCAGAATAGTCCTCATACTTGTAGTTGACAACGTGCCAGTCAGAGTTATAAGTCTTAATGCACTGAGAAAACACAAAGGAAATCAAGATATTACAGATCTATAACATATGTCATCTCTATATAGCAGTTTTCAAGAACCCTACCGTTGGTTTTGCATGTCTGAGCCCAATATATACAACCTTCATACATGCAGACACCGATTTTCCAAAACATACTACTGCAGCGGTGAATATTAGAATTGTTTTTCCTTCCTTCCAGACTGCCATTGGTTTCAGTTCATTCTAATGCACTATTAAAATCGACCTGTAGAGACTTGAAACAAGCTTCAGATAAGTAATCCATCACAGTGAAAAATATGTCTATTATATTTTTTGTCTAAGTGACTTTATTCAACTGATCCAACAGTTAGAACATTAGAAAATGTATGTCTCCACCAGGGAATATAGTGCCAGGAGAAGACGACTTCTATGTATGTTTGGACGACTGTCCCTTCTACATTTGTATGTTTATGTTAGCAGGCGAAACATTTAATTTTATGGTGGGTGTGTCACCTCAACATTTGATTTTGAAAGTTTAGGGCATTTGGCAAAGTAACAGGAAAACTAAAATACAGTCAGGTGATACACCCACCTTAAAATTCATTATTTTGCCTGCCAACATGTACGTCCAAACATAGAAGGCACAGTTGGTTTTAATTTCTTAGTAAAGGCTGTCTTCTCCCGGGCCAATATTCCCTAGCAGAGACATACATTTTCTTCCGTGCAGCTCCATGTTGGACCATTAAATTAGGTAACTTCAACAAAAAAATATAGGAAAGTGTGCATTTTGTTATAATGGATTACCTACCTCAAGCACATTTCAAGTCTCTACAAGTTGATTTTAATAGTGTGCTGGAATGAATTGAAACCAAAGAAAGGTAGGTCTGAAAGGTAGGAAAAACAAATCTAAAATGTACCGCTCCAGGTGTATGTTTTAGAAAATGGTTGGCAATAATATAACGTGTATGCGGGTTGTATTTACTGGGCTCAAATATGCTAAATCACCGGTTGCTCCTTTAAGTGTATACTGAGTGTTAAGCTCTCCTCACCAGCACAAACTGAAAGGTAGCACACTGTATGTGTCACCCTTAGTTGGGAAGAAGACATCTGTTCATTGTTAAGAGTCAGTGATAGGAACAGCAGACTGGTATCTATTCTACAGAAACACGCCGCTTACAAGAACTCCTCTGACTCCAAACACAACCTGATCAGGAGAGCCAGAGGAAACAGAGAAGCTCTTGCTGGGATGATCTCTGCAGCTGTCCTGATGACGTCACACAACACTTGACCAAGAGTGATTGTGTCTTTACGACTTCAGACATGGCTCCCTGAGTGCTGACCTTTGACCTGGAAGGTCAACTGTTAACCTCCAGAGAGCTGTGATAGTGAGAGAAAAATATATTTCTCCACTCAGAGCCATAATCTATCATTTTATTTGCTCAAATTGGAAATCATTCGCAGGTTTAGATGTTTGATGGTGCTACATTTGCCCAGACAAACACACTTGCTGACAATATGACAGATCATATCACTCTCCAAAATAATCTGAATATGGATTTACGGAGTTTTAAATATTTTTATACTGACTATAATATTTGCTATATTTTTACTTATGTACTTTTTTTGTTGTTTTTCTGCCTATCAGATTTTTTGATAGCCTCTTTACATCTCCTTTGTTAAGTGACCGGCATCTAATACCTGTGTTAGGTTTAGACCTGAAAAATCCCCATGCATATGGACCAAACAAGACAGAAATATTTATTTCAGCTACTGCATTCTGACCTTTAAAGGTCCACAGTACCTATATTTTAAGGCAGAAAAGAATAATTCGAGCATCTGCTGCAGGTTGGTTGTGTGCTGCTTTGGTTCACAGGGATGTCTGGTTGCAAATGAGGACTCAAGATTGATAGTATTGCATTGTTGAAAACTTTGACAATGAGGTGGTTGCTTATATGCAGTAAAGTAGAAGTATCGCATATTATGTCAGAGTCGTGATGGCAAAACAGTCGCATTGGCAGATACAGGTTTATTTTCACACATGGCCCAAAAAAGGATGCAAGAGTATTCAATTCCACATGCTTTTTTACTGTTTGCATGATCATCACAACGCATAATTGATATTTGCCACGTATAAAAAAAAAAAAAAAAGNAAAAAAAAAAAAAAAAAGGGAATTAGGTCACTTGTGTCTGGACGTATAAATGTAGCCTCTCAGATCATAAAGACTACCTTGACTGAAGGATTAAAGGATTACTGCTTACATTTTCCAGCATCCCACTGAAATTACCTTTAAATAGGTTCATAAAACACTTCCCCCACATTGGTTGACAGCATCACATATACAATACATTCTATCTACAGCTATATTGCATTTATATTGAGTGAAATATTCAAATCCAACTTGTTATTACATCACATGGAACATTCTAAATGTCTTGTGCCTCAATTTATACACATTTCTCTTTAATCTGTCTTACCTCTTGCACAAACAGACTATGGGCCTCCCTCTCTGCATTCTGAGGCACTGTAGGGTACAGAGTTCTTCCTTGCCGTCTCAATGTTGAAATCTACAAAACAAAGTTTATGCAACAAATAAATCACACCAAAGCAAAGATAGATTTATAGAAAAATTACCACTGACAGCAAATCATGACCAGTGAAGTAGAAACAAAACATGGAAGACATTTCTCAAGTGGGACACCTTGTCCCAGTGTTAATGTGGTCTCAGCTGGACATGGTCACACCGAGTGTTCTTCTAAATATTATTCTATGCAAAAGAAAAGGGCTGATGTCTTTCTGAGGGTTCAAAAGGGCAGAATGTGAGGGAGGCGGGATGCTGGTACATACTGTAATGTTAAGCTCCAGGACCTGCAGACACACCCTGAGTCTGGCTGACTGCCACTGGTGTACAGAGGCTCTTGAAAGAATCAGGATCTCTGCACCACAAATGTTTTCTTAAAGCATTTCGCTAATGACCAAAAGGTTCCATACAGCAGCTGCACAGACGGGGCAAAGCTCAAGGCTTTATAGAATTATTATAAAAGCCCACAAACCAACGTGTGTACATACTTACAGTTTGTAACTTACAGAAAATAAAGTGTTCCTGTTTTCTTTTATAAGACATTTTATTCATCCACACATTAACAATCAACACACACATTAACAATATGCTCTTTTATCAACAGACACTGTACACAACAGAAACAAATTAACTTAGCACACCAGGAGAGTAAATCCTCTACTTAACTATAGGTCAATATTATAAGGATTCCTGTGATGTAATGGTGCACTTACAGAAATCTCACAGCTACATGATGGCCAAGTCCTCGGTTCAAACTGGCAGAGCAGTAAGATTTACCACAACCAATTCACACACATGACACTTAAAGCAATAAAATGTCATGAACAGGCTCCTAAACCTATTAACCATGAATATTGAGACAATGTTTCATCAAAATGTTCAGTCCTTTTCACACCATCTCCTCTACGTGTAAATACATGTCAGCATCTCTACAATGCACACAAAATCGAGAAGCAGGATTCAACGTTTCACAGCAACAAAATCAGATGTGAGGTTGTTTCAAATGGACGAATCTCAAAAACTGTAACACATACAATCGTTGTGATTACTGAAGTCATGCTCTTGATGTCTGAATTAAAGACACACAGAATGAAGGCTGCTTTGTGTCTCTTTACCTCCCTGTTCCTCTGATTGACCTCACATTTGGTGTTACACTGAGTGCAGGTCATGTCACTTTCAACAAACACCATACAGAGCTCCTATTTGTGAACCTGAAAGCTCCCCACTTCCTCTCTACTTGCCAGATTTCCTGCAGGGGAGATGTAATCTGAACAATCTAAGCCGAAGAAATAAACACCCATGGAGGTAAGAGAGAGACAGGAAATGGGCAACAGGAAGCAGTTAACTGGACTACAAGTCACCAGGGAGAACCATGGGATTCTCTGGTGAAACAAGCCCAAGATTACCACTCAGCTGGACTTCAGTTTGGCATTGTATGGTTAAACACCAATCTCCATAATTACAAATCGAAGGAGCCCTTCAACGGACATGGGAGGAGTAAAATATAAGTCCTTTTGCGCTGTCTTGCCTTATAACACAAATGTTTTGCGAGATCTCCTAAAAGTTTTAAGATACATCAAAATGAGAAAATAGGCTATTTGTATATCCATGTATGTACAAAATGTACATACATGTATGTATGTCCATGTATGTACAAAACTAAAATACATATGATTTTGGAAATTTGCATAATCTTATACTAATTGTTTCCAGCTAATCTGTATTGTCTTTTTTTTTTTTTTTTTTTTTTTTATTGTAGATTGTGACAAAGTGTAATACTCCCAGAACAAGTGCGGAATCAATTTATCAGTCCAGCTGGCTTGACTGCAGTTATGCGTATTTAGTAGTGTCCAAATGATTTTGGTTGATAAAGATGATAAACTTTACAAAGTCAGTTCAGCAAGAACAATACATTCTATCTACAGCTATCCACAGCTGTCCACAACCTTGTTTATGCTAACTATTTTCGCTTGAAGCATGACCTGAAAGTACATAGGTAACTTGAGTTTTTGCAAGAGCTAGCAAAAATTTGGGAGATCTTGCAAAAACATTTGTGTTACAAAGCACAAAGCAATTTTTTTTTCTAAAATAACACAAAAGTTGCGAGATAACATATAATATTTTTGTGAGATTACACAAAGTCTATTCTTTTGCTCCTCCTAGGGGCTCCGTAAAAACCTTTGTTGACCAAACTGTGCTGAATTATCCGTGTCCTGGATCATCACTGTTGTCCTGGTCTCATATTTCCTGATTTGAACTTGATATTGAAGACATACAGCATGCTGTTAAATATGAGCAGTAAAAGAAAGGGAATACCGTCCTAATCTGGGGACTTTATGACAGGATTAAACTCCACCTCAAATTGAAGAAGAAGGAGAGAAAGGAGGGAAGGAAGGGCCCTCTCTCGGTAATCCTGGACAAATGTCCTCTGAAGTCAGTGAGAGCACAGACAGACCTGCACACAACGCCCCTGTACCAGCAGCTTCCTGATCAAAACCAGATGGAGATGATATAAAAATACCCGCACAGTTTTTTCCTGAAGCATTAATCAGTTTGATCGAAACAAACACCAACACATGACTTTGGATTTGGCAGTGGGGGTGGGACAAGATAAAGACTTGATGGTGGTTTCAACTGTTGACCACATGCTGTTGACCAGAATATGGATTTATGCAGGTCCACAACCCACGGACAGGCACAGTGGTGAGAAGAAGCCTTTCTGCCTGTATTGTCTTCATTACACACACACACACACACACACACACAGCAGTGTCTATGCAAATGAGTGTTTTTGTGTGAAAAAACACTAGCATTCTTCCCTTCATTAGAGCAGCCAGCGCAGAAACATCTTGACGCAGAAGCTGATTTAACAAGAGCCTGGGAAGGCTGAAACAGATGTTCAGTTCAATCAAAGCTTCTGGCAGTTTTTATGTTTTTCCTCAGTCAGAATCACCTGTCAGTCTCCTGACAACGTACTGTTTATGTGTAAAGCTGGTACGTTATGGCCAGAGCAGTGAACTGGAAGATCATGTTATAAGGGTCGAGGCTGATCTGCTGTCAGTGAGCAACCAGCTGCTGGGCCTTTGCAAACTCCAAAGCTCCCCTAACAATCCCAGGGCCAACACCACAGTTAGAAACTCCCTTTCCCCTTTTCCATTTCACTCTATTCCACATGCTCACTGAGGAAGTTTTGTGTAGTACAAATAAAGTGTTGACTGGGAATTAGTCAGTATTTCCTACTACATGTACACAAAAGCCCTTTCACACATGAAACGTGCAACATTTGCAGATTAGATCAGATAGTGATTTTCATGGTTCACCTTCACCCACAGGACTGCATTAGTAAGGTTTTATTTGTGTCGAAGTTATTCTACTGTTGCATGATGGTGCATTTATGATCTATCATATCATTCACATTATCTGTTAAACAATCCCTGCACTTGCTTATTGTTTTGTCTATTGATTTTACTTTTACAACAACATAGTTGCTTTGTGAATGCAATGCTGTTTAGCCTATTCAGCATCTGTTTCAACCAACCAACATATACCAACATATTTTGTGTATCATATGCTAAAACTTCATGGAAATGAGAATTTAACACCTTACACAGAAATGATATGATGAGGCAACAAATGAGTATGAGAGCATCATTGTTCTATTCTTTAAGGAAAGCTCTGCCACTCCTCCATCCAACACATTCACTTTCAGAGAATCTTGTAATGCTGCTGGCTCAGTGTAAGCTTGTCATATGTGAGAATGTCATAAACTTTTACATACTCTATCTGGGAATACTGCTGGAATGTTTTCCCTGCTAAAGCATTTGGAGAAAGCATTTCAGAAATCTAACCTGAACCAACAAAACCCCAACAAGAAATTTTGTATGGTTCCTGTTATCACGAGTGTAACATGCAGAATTACAGGTGATACTAATAAGGGGAAGTTTAAGATGAAACAAGTTCATGTACACCAATAAACTCAATTTAAAGGACTATACCATCCATTTTGCATGTTTGAGCCTAATATGTTCAATTTTCATACATGTAACGTTACTGACAATCATTTCCCAAAGCATACTACTGGAATGGTGAACTAAAACATTTTTTTCCTACTTTTCAGACCACCATTGGTTTCAATTCATTCTGGTACGCTATTAAAATCAACTTGTTGATACTTGAAACGTTCTTGGGATAGGTAATCCATCATTGCGAAAAAGATGTGTATTTAGATTTTTTTTCGAAGTTACGGAATTTTAGCATTCAAGTGCAATAAAAAGCACGGCGTGAATGTATGTCTCCACCGGAGAATATAGTCCCAAAAGAAGACCTGCGTTTATTGAAAAATGTAAATGACTGTGACTTCGTAAGGCTGCGTAACTATTAACAGGCAAAACATCGATTTTTAAGATGGGTGTATCACTTGAATATTTGATTTTGAAAGATTAAGAGATTTTGCAAAAATATCAGGAAAGCTGAAATACGGTTTTATCCTTTGGAAAATGGTTGTCAGTAATGTAACATGTATGAAAATTTCATATATTAGGCTCAAACGTGCAAAATGGTTGGTATGGTCCTTTAAACTTCATATATTCTATACATGACAATAGATATTCAGAGATAATAGATAGAAGTGTTGAAAAAACACTTCTACCTATTATCAAAATCTCACTCACATTCAGAATAAAGATGTTAAAATCATTGTGGTTTATGAAACAAAGGCAGCTGCTGTTGAAAGAGCAACTAAAACAATAAAAACTCTGACTCCATAAAATTTCCACTGCACTGTGAGAGAGACAGAGTCATGCAGGATCAGATTTGAGCATAATAAGTACATGCTATTGCTGCTGGTGGTGAGGCCATTTTTCAATGTGGTCTCACTTCCCCAAGCACCTGCACTGGGCCAGATTTCCATAATAGATTTTCCATCCTTGACGTGGAAACTCTGAGGGAGCGAACGTCCTGCAAATGTGGCTGGAGATAACCCTTGCTCTGTCGCAACACGAGGCAGGTTGGGCCTATTAAACAGACAGCCCTTGATTCTACTCTCGCTACAGCATAGATGGGCATAAACAAAGGGAAAGACTCAGTGAATGGTTCCACCCAGCACTCACAACACTGCTACACCTCAGCCAAATGGAAAGACTGGAAACCAAACCAAATACAAGTGGGAAGGGTAACTGATAATGGTCGACAGATAACAGTAAATAGGGAGATAATTGTGCCTTTCACACTTTAGGAACCTTTTCAGGACCTCAGAAGCATTCCTGTGCTCCACAACAAGGAACCAGGATCCATTGTGAATAACATTAGATCCTGACATGGCAGAGACTGAAGTTCATCAGACGCAAGCTTCCTCCAGCTGCCATTTTTAAATACAGGCAGTCCCTGACTTATGAACGTCCGACTTATGAACAACCCATACTTATGAACCGACCGCCATAAAGCCTATTAAATTAAAAATTTGAGTTACATACAATGATTTGTAATAATGAATGGCGCACTACTTTACGACGCACGTCAAAGCATTGCACATCGTCAGTGGTGCAGTGGCTGTTGCTATTTTAAGTCGGATCACGCTTGCTGTAAACCCCATGTTGTGTTCATGTTTTGCCTTTTTTTTTTCTTTTTTGTAACCTTTGTAACCATGCCTCCAAAGCGTAAATCCAGTTTCTTATGCATAGAAAGGTCAAATATATATGCTAGATACGCATCTTACGTAACTGTTCCGACTTATGTAAAAATCCGACTTACGAACTGCTGTGGGAATGGAACTCGTTCGTAACCTGGGGACTGCCTGTACTCATGTCTAGCTTGTTTTTTGTACACAGAGAAACAGCAACGCAGATGCTTTAAGATGAAGAAAACATAAGATGGAAAACTACACGAAACTGTAGACTGACCAGGATTTGTGAGCCTTAATAAGATCAATAAGATCCAGAGAGGGATTGAGAGACACATCAACTTAAAACTGAAAAGTATTCCAAAAGATCTCGCTATGTTAATATAAATCAAAATAACTCACAACACGAAGTAGTGCTACGGAAAAAGTGCCTTCACAGTGCCTTACACAGTATTTTACCTCGCTTTCATGAGTAAAACTTTAATTATACCTTATTAATACAATCCCATGCTCTGTAACTGATGTGTTAGTGTTGTGAAACTCACCTCAAAGTCCTCCAGGGGGAACTGCAGCATGTCTCTGAGGACATCACTGAGAATCTGTGTTTTCCTCTGCACCAGCACATTTTCATAGTCCAGGGGCTCAATCACTTTGGGTTTCACCTGAGGAATACAGAAAAAAAAACGACCTCAGTACTGGCATATTCGTGATAAATAAACACCACGCTGAGATATATCTGGTTGTCTAAAAATCTCAGTTATGTACAGGATAAATTTATTAAAAACAAAGAAGAAGAAGAAGACGAAGAATCACTGGAGAGTAAAAAAGTACATTTCTCTAATGCTTTCATTTATTAATTATTTTCACTGGTTTTAAAATATGTTTTATAGTTTAAATAAATGAAGCCTTCACTGAAGCATATTAGCTAAATTTCAGCCTTTGCAACCTAACTGAATTGGACGTAAACTGAATCTTCCTTAATCTTACTGGTAATGTGAGGACTGACATGACTGAAACTTTGTGCTTACTCATATTGCAGTAAAAATGGAAACTGTACACAGAAAGTAAAAAACTGGGACGAAAGAAAGAAAATCTGGTTCAAATGACGGCTGCAGCGGTGTCCAGGGTCAACTCGCCTGATATGACAGAGCACATCTTAATTTTTTTTTTAAAAGTCTTTTACTTTATTTTGGTCATGCAGTTATCATACACACATAACAAACATCCATCCTCATCTTTCAGAGTAGCTAAGGAGAGTCAAGTGGATTATGATGCTAAAAAATGACCTAAGTCAAACTGTTGAAGGAGAAATTCATTCATTTTTTTATTTATTCATTGGGGTATCCACACCAAAAAGATGTTCCACTGTTGTGTTTATACATTTATAGTTTCTTTCTCTCTGTGAGGAAATGCAGTTGGAAATGCAGAATGATTGAAAAGTCATCCAGAAAGGGAGCTGACTCTCATGAAGTGATGTGCCTATGTTATCAGATGGTGATTAAAGATTTATGGTACAACATGGCAACATCTGCAAATTGTTGTTCAGAGTACTGACCCACTAAATTTCAGTTACTGTGGTTGGAAAGAGCTTGTACACTGCAAAGATACAGCAGCCATTAGATTGTTTCGTAGAGAGCGGGCTTTCAACACTTCGAGCTGATGGGATGAAATGCTCTTGAGCTTAAGTGTGTGTGAATCTAGAAGTGAGCAAGATATCAAAGTGTCAAATGACTGATGACACATCACCAGAATTTAGGGCTGTGCAATGGCACAGCTCAGTGATGCCTCCAACATCTGGGACTGATAATGCTAGCATGATCTTAGAGGGGGAGAGACTGGGAAATACATGTTGCTAGCAACCTTGTTAATAACAGGCCACCTCGCACTGTGGATGGAAGGGGCAGGACCTTGTATCAGTTTCCAAGGACAAGGAGGGGAGCAGACCGGAGAGGGTGCCACCATGTCTGCCGGCTGAAGCAGGCTGTGACATTATCAGTCCCTCTTAAAGTGAGCACTGAGTTATCCCAACACAAATGCAGTTACAATTAAAAAGACTTCCACTTCAAAGGACTCACAGTGAGGTGTCTGCCAGGAAGAAGAGAAAAAGAGGGAGAGAGAGATGGAAATGGAGAAAAAAGGTGGAAGTTAATGCAAACAGATAAAAAAGAAAAGATGATTCAAGACATCTGACATTAGATAAACTGTGTGTATGCTTGTCCCACACATCTCTATAATCCAGATAACAACCTGTAATGGACAAATGTCAAAGTCGAAGCTCTAAAAGAGTTTCACATACACATAAGCTGCTTTGGAATTATTATCTGAACCCAGGTAAAAAATACAAAGCTCACCAACTAGGACACAAAATATGATAATCGAAGGGAATAACCATACTGGAGGGTTTGGGTCAGAGGTGAAAGGAGTCAATGTTGACCTCCCAGCACAGCAATAGAAGAGATTTTTATAACTCCCCACGTCACTTACACCAATAAACCCTGTGCTTCCCCTGGAGCTGCTGCACTAAAAACCCAGCAATTAAGTGAGCTTAACGGCCCTGATATTTAGCTGCTAAAAGATCTGACCCCATTACTGTGCCTCAGATGGATTCCAAAACCCACTCTGTCAGTGCTGACTATAATCTTTTCTATTGTCTCCCTCCGTATCCTCCCACCGTCCACAGTGGTGTCACACTCCTCTATATGCTTATGTCAGTGACCAGAAAAGGCCAACCACACCGTCCACTCAGCACTGGGTAAGAAAATGACCATTCATAAACAGAAACGCAGTCATTCTCTCAACCCACAGTGCTGACCACAGTCATTGAACCAAGTGCTGTCAAGGCTATTCTGAAAATATTGCTATTATTTTCAGACTCCCTCACTTTGCTTTGATTTCTTCACTAAAAGCCCCATCAAGTCATATCTCCTTCCGTGTCCTGCAGCAGCTGTTTTGCTGTTCCTCCCTTCCTTCAATCACTGCATCCTCTCACAGGCTGGAACAACAGAGCTGTGTAGTGTCTCTAGCTGATACATGACATGTTTTGCTGCTGACTGCTCAGATACAGTAGCTCTTTACAGACACAGCAATGGACACGTTAAACCCAGGGCATGGGCTTATCCCTGTCTTTAAGGTTGACTTTTGAGCCAAATAAAATGGTTTACAAGCGCCAAGAAAATCTTCAAGAATAAACTCTGGGATCAACCAGGTGATACAGCATCATGAAAGTCCAACGTTCCTCTGTGTTGGTGCTAACATGGCACTTTTTAAATGTGACTTGGCACTGTTGTGTACAATGAAAGATAACAAAATTAAACTCACATGTATGGTTTAAATAGTGAACAAAGAAGCTTATATGGCACCTGCTGTTGGAGTTTATTGAGGTGAACCTTTGCAGAAATACATTTACACTAACACACTTGTAGATCAGAATACCTTTGACAAACCCAATAAATTATTTTAATAAACCATAATGCTCCTTCACTGACTTACCGCCACCTGTGGCACAGACTCTACCTCAGCCTCAGCTGCAGCCAAGTTCTTGTACTGCTGCGGCGACTCAATGACCAGCTCCTTTTTTAGAGTTTTATTTGCCCTTCCCTGCATGGTCAACAGCCGTGATAAGATATCTCCTTGTTAGAACCCAAAGAGAAACGGCAAGCCAGCATATCCAAAGGAGAAAAGTCCTTGCGCAGGAAAAAGTTAAGGAAGTTTCTCCTTCTCTTTACAGACTCACTCTCACACCCTCCTACTTCACACTGCTGTCTCTCCCAACACGGGGCTCACACCCAGGCTGGAGAAATGCCCCTCCCACACTCAGCTGTGCAGCCTGAGGGGAGTAACACACACACATGCACGCACTCACACACACACACACCAAAGCTATCTCACCCATTATCATCCACCTGCACATTGACACGGGGCTGACAAAGGCAAACAAAAGATACACATTCCCTAAGTATTACAGTCTGATCAGGGACTGTCCACACCTTTTGTGGAACAGCTGAAATAAGTGCGAGCTTCAGTTTCATCAAGAGGAACAAAATCACGCATCTCATCTGAAGACTAGATATGAGGGCATTCACTAGAGAATCAGAAGCAGCGGTGCTTCACAGTTAATCTGTGAGCTGCTCATTAGATTGAGTTTGTAGCAAACATGGACAAATATTGACCTGTAACTGTGAAAGACCAAGACCAGCTAGTTTGACTCAGTGTTTAAGCAGTGCTGAGTCACTGAATTTTTCATTGCTGCCATGTCTGCTGCATGATTGTAACTGTTAAAATGTAAGATAATGGTTGTTAGTATAATCAGTGAGAGATTAGAGTTGACTTCTGTTTACAGCACTTGCTGGCTGTTGATTCAACTGCTTGAGGGGCATTCCAACTTGATGCAGCCCAAGTCACCCACCTTGGAGTGGGATTGACCCTAGATTCCTTGGTGGGCCACAGTAGGGGAGGATGTTATCTTTTCACACCTGCGCCTCAGTTTAAGTCTGGGGGGGGGGGNTAGGCACACCAGCATTTCAGCTGCTCCCCTCCCACAGTCCACAGTCACCCGCCCCCAAGGACTCCACCTTTTCATATTCATAAGAATCCAGCAAAACTGGGAAGTAGGAGTTTATAAGAAGTGCATGAAGGCAACACTAATCTTCCACATCATGTCACGTTCCATAATGGAGTGAATCATCATTGTGTTCCTGGAAGCACACGTCTGCCCTCTCTGGGCTTTGGCATAGCAGGGGTGAGCCTTCACACACTCTTTCTGTCTGTGAGAAGTGTTGCCTTCCCTCTCACTTTGCTTCCATACACGCTGACGAATGACAAGAGCTGAACTGTTTCAAGAGCGAGTATCATCTTTCGGAATAGCAGGCAGGTATTTTCCAGCGAAGTTCAAACTTGGCAGGGTGTATTAGCAAAACAAAAATTCCATGTACGTTACTGGATGTTTATCATAACCAGAACTGCAGAAGTGCAGTTGGAATGTTCCGTGTAGATCACAGAGCATTTCTGTGTCACTTCTCCTCCTCCTCAACCACAATCCATGGGCCAATTTTGTCAGACATTTTTTTGAAACACCCAATTGTTTACCACATCACTCTCTCTGATTTATGATAAAGTTAACTGCTATTGCTTTGCTGATGTTCTGACATTCTGACTAGCCTAACCCTTCATATGAAACAATAGAAACTGTAATTGAAAATGCAATTTTGCAGGAAGACTGTATACATTCAGTGGCACCAAAGGATACTGGCTATACTGATAAAGCTTTAGCGTAGTTGCACATTTCCTTTGAGGTTAGGTGTGGGTAAATTGCCTATGGAGAACAATGCCACATTAAAAGTGCTATAGGTGTTTGATGCTGATTGTACAAGCCTAATGTGTTTGTACAACGACAGGCTTCCTCTCCTTTCCTATCTGCAGCAATAAGAAATAACTACAAAGACACTTCCTCTCTGCAGACCTGCTGTATTTTCCCAGACAACTGACAAATACTTTGGAGTACAACAACTGTGTATGTAGTCAAATTGGTATGGAGAAGTACTTCTCTACTGTTTTTACTTGGCACTAAAATGAAATTCAGACTTTGCACATCATTTCATTGTAAACAATACAATTTAATTTCTTTGGGGCAAAGCTGGCACTGGTCTAAACAGCAATGCCCTCTGAGCTTTTTTTTTTTTTTTTTTTTTTTTAGTGAAACACTAGTGCTGCTGAGTAACAAAGTGTTCGACTTGTATGAAGCTAATTTGTGAAAGTGTACTCTATGTCCTTTCAGTGGAAATGTATATGTAGCACATGGGAACACATGCAGTTTCATTAAATACACATGGGGAATATTGAAATTTTGAGACATTCATTAAAAGGCTCTACTCTCTTCCTCTGGAAAAAATTCAGATTTTATTAGCTTTAATTTTGTATCAACACCTATTTGTGAAAATATACAAATCAATCTAAATCTTCTATGTCCCATCATCTTGCATAAGAGTCTGGCTGCATAATAAAATGTATTTACATATAATAGGATATATAATTCTATTTCATTTTTATTTAATTAAAATGTGTCCCACTGCCAGATTTGATTAGCTCAGCAAAGAGCAGAGTGTGGTAAACCAGCTTTAATGTCTCCTCTCCACATGAGATGAGCACAGATGCAATTATGATCAGACTCATACAGGGTGGCATTTGTTTAAACTGGTCCAAGTATGCATCCATCAAGTGGCGATTCTCAGCCTGCACAGAACTCTAACTGGTTGTTACATAACAAGGGCTTGATGCAATCACTGAGCCTTCCCAGCAAGATCCACAGCAAAACAGGGTGTAACCTGCAAAATAACAAAAAACACAGCCCACCCTTCACCTCCCCTCTACACCAGGACCCAGCACCCA